>JAKUCM010004763.1:0-25115 GCA_023374145.1 Lepidium sativum | reverse complement strand
GAGAGAGAAAGGCCAGAGTTTTGGCTTAGAGTCAATTTTGCTATTTTATTAGCAACTACATTGAGATGACGTTTAATAAAAGTGGAACACGATCGAATCGAATTCTTCAGAGAGTAAGTAGATACCCTGCATTAACCCATAGATCTCTCTGATCTGAGCTCTCCTCTTTGCTGCTTGGACTATCTGGAGGGAATCAGAAAACACAGATTGACTCTTCATCCCAGCATCCTGAACAGTTGTAATTCCGGTGAGCATGGCTTCACTTTCTACAATCAACGGTGAGTTTATGAAGCACTTGATTTTCCTTCAACCTCTATCTCGCTTCGATCAGATATGTGTAATTCAACTTCGAACTCATAATAATATTATGTGGAACAAAATAATTTTTAATAAACTAAATTTCAGTGGAAAAAAATAACAGAAAAATTCAACCACCTAACAAACTAAAGATATTTCTGCGAATAATTGTACATATCTTGTTTAGATATTTTTATATATTATCGTAGTTATTTTTTTGCTTTTTAGTCAATAATCAATTATTGAATCCACAAGACCTTATATATAAAATAAATGCTCTAATTGAAATGGATAAGAATAAAGTGGCAATTGAGAGTGGCGATTTCCGGCGAATTTCGGGGTCGAGATCCAGCGGTAAGATCTAACGGCGATTTGCGGCTACGATTGAAGGGTGATTGTCGACGGCGTGGGGAGGGAGAGTTAAAGCGGTCTTTGGTATTTCGCAAGGGGTTTTCGTGGTTTTCGTGGAGGATTTACAGTGACAGTTTCGTGGATCTTAGTAACGACGTTTAGTGCGGTGGTTTCCTGGGCGATTCAGGATCTCCAGGTTCGCGATCTACAATTTGATTTTGGGAGGAAGTGGGTGGGGATCCAAGCACTTCTCGGGGTTCTCAGGAGTGGTGGTTTGGGTGAATCTAGACATTGAAGGTTTTGGATTTCAGAATTTTGAACATAACAAATGAGTGGTGAGGTAAGGTGACATGTCGTTCCATAATTTCACTATTTACAATGAATTCATTGATTTTGAACATGGAATTTGGTCAGTAATGATCAAAATTGTAAATCATAAGACGCATCTTGTGTGGAAGGGGATTGGTTTACTCTCCTCTGATAATATTACTTTCAGAGGTTTTAATTCTGATATGATCCGCTTTTGGGTTCGGCTAATAAATACTATGCTAGGGTTGATCCGTAGAAATGGGTTAGTAGGAAAGTTTCGATATGGACCAATCTGTCTAAGAGGATTGGTTCGTTTTTGGGTACATTTCAGAATGTTTACAGAGGTGCAATGAACCTTATGTCATGGATATCATGGTTATCTCTGGGTAATATGGTAGGAATTAAGAATGATTTTCAATCAATGGATTATTTTCAGTTTCTAAGAGGGTATAGTCTCATGTATCGATGTTTAATGGATATCAATATTGGACTTATTCCAGATCTATGGTGCTTATATTTCTGGTAATAATAAGAGTTTCTTGCCCTAGATCTTTTCGTAGGAGGAAGATTGGATTCTGGTTTCAAATACTGAAGGATCTTGAGGTTTTAGAAGACTTAGTGGAATTGCGAGTTGAGAGAAGGGTCAAAGGATCTCTGTGCTCACTAGTTAGTTCTAGCTAAGGTTTCGTTTAAGATAAGATATTATGCGGAATCTTTGTTGTTTTGAAATTTGAATTGGAACAATATGTCGTTAAGGATATATGTGGACTGGTTAGGAATTTATATGTTAAAAAGCCAAACGTCCATTAGAATAGGGAGTCTATTAAATAGTTAACTTATTAAGGTGACTTGGAGGCTTTTAAATTTAATCACGATAGATGATAGGGGTATTTTCTTACAGTTTTTATCCCTGGAAAATAGGCTTAGTTCGAGTCGTGATCCTAGGATAAGAATTTGTTCAATAGTTGGTTGTTGCGACTATTTTAAGACTATTTTAAGAGAAGTCTTAGTTACTGTTTCATTACGCATTTCTCTTTGTATGTCTCTGCAATAGAAGTATTGGTTGATTTCAATAAACTAGAGTCATTGATGTCTCAAACGGTTTCACTTAAGAAGGGTATGATGTCAAACTCACTGCCCCGGTTACTGGAAATTAAGATTCCCAAAATCGATAACTCAGCTTTATTAGCTAGGAGTTCGAAGGTTATGATGGGACGTTGTCTCAACCCTATGATGCAAAATGTGGACACTTTCCTTTTTTGGATGCCACAGTTTAGGAGTTTAGTGGGTCTTGTTCGTGGTCTTAACTTAGGTAATGGACGTTTCCAATTTGAGTACCAAACATAAGCAAACATGGTAAGTATTTTAGATAACCATTCGATAAATTTTGATGGGTGGATGGTTTCTTATGCCCCATGGAAACCTATGGCTGATGCGGATCACCCAAACTTCATTAGATTATGGATTAGAATAACGGGAATCCCCTTTGAATATAGGGTAGAAGAGGTTTATCGTTTGGTAGCTACTTCCTTGGGTTTGGTTATAAGTATTGATGTCTTAAAGGGACAAGTACTTATTGAAATTTCCTGCTCTAAGCCATTGATTTTTTCGTCAATACTTGAATTTGAAGAGGGTCGTGAATCAAAAGTGACGTTTGAGTTTAGGTGGTTAGAAGGATATTGTAGTCTCTGTTTTAGAATGACACATGATGTCTCCGTCTAATATAAGGCTAAAACAGAGAACCGAGTCTTAGGTATTGATAATTCTAGGAAACTTGGTAATGTTGAGAGAAACAGAAAATATAAAGGGGCGATACTTGGGGCCAATAAAGGTCCCGGTTTACCAGCTGTGACCAAAATTGGCAAAGATAAGGCAGCGCGAATTAAGAGAGGCAGAGGGCTCTCTACAGTTAGGCCACAAATAACTTCCATTGAGAAGGTAATGTTCACTCTTTCTCTTTTCATTGATTATGGAGGTAAGATTTTTGTTACACTGTCTTTGATATACTTTCAGGGAAAGGTGACATAATTGTTTTTGGAACCGAATTCAACAAAGAAAGTCTGAAGACCTTTGTTTCAAAAGGAGACGAGTATAATATTGGACGAGGCGGGTAATGAAACTGCTGAGACATCACAGGATGCTGCAGATTTGCAGTTGCTTATCTTAGATTCAATTGATACTGCGGATGCACAAGAAGGCGATTCGTTGCAGCAGATTAATGGTGAGGAGAGCGAAACAGCAAAGGACCTAGCCGAGGTAAATTCAGACTTGTTGACAAAGGCGGTTCTAGATGAACTGGCTTTGGAGGTCGTTATGACTAGTCAACAGGAGTTGCCATATTTGGAACAAGCTCAAATACATGAGGAGATGGTGGAAAATTGCAAAAATGCAAAGATGCAAAAATATTGAAGCTTAAATCCGGTGTGAGTAAATCGGGGATTCGGATCTCGACTCCTCTAAGGGGCATTAGTACAAGGAAATTGGCTTTGGTGGGCACGATGTCGCCTATGAAGACATGTAAGATATTCAAACCCAAAGAGGGAAAATCCAAAGAGCAAGACAAAGGCTCCATGAATTTTTTTTTATGATTTTAAATTTTTTGTGTTGGAATTGTCAGGGGTTGGGTAATAAGATTACAATAAGTTCTCTTAGAGACATTTGGAAGTCATGTAAACCTGATTTTTTTATTTATCTCAGAAACCAAAAATAAAGTATCTTTTATAGAAAAAATAAGAAAACATTTAGGCTTTAGTGATTTGACTACAGTTGAACCAATGGGAACTAGTGGGGGCTTGGCCCTATTTTATCAGGATAATTACAATGTAACAATTAATTATCAGGATAAGAATATGATTAGATCTTCTTGGTAAAAGATCACATGTCACATTAATTTATGGAGAACCAGTCAAGATTAAACGATCGTATGTCTGGGAATGACTTATAAGAATGGGAATTACCCGATCAGGCTCATGGATAATTAGTGGGGATTTCAATGAGATCTCAGGAAATCATGAAAAACAAGGAGGTGTTAAGAGACTGTGATTTTTTAGAGTTTCCAAAAAAGGAAATTTATGGTCGTGGCGAGGAGTACATACTACCGGGATAGTGCGTTGTGTTTTAGATAAGGCATATGGTAATGGAGAGTGGCATGACTCATTTCCAAAATCGAAAATACAATATCTGGATATGGTAGGTTCGGATCATCGTCCTATATTAGTTAGATCCGAAGATCAAACATTTGTGGGCCCAAAAAAGCGATTTTGTTTCGATAAGCGTTGGTTGGGAAAAACTGGTTTCAAGGATATAGTTGCACGTAGTTGGCATATGGATGGAATTGGGCAAACGCAGACTCATTCATTGGTTAAGAAAATTACATTTTGTCGGAGGGAGATATCTCGCTGGCGATGTGAGAATCTCCAACCAGGGAGACAAGAAATAGTATATTGGAAGAGGGCCATAGAGGCACTTAACAGTAGTTCTATAGTAGATGCTAATGCATTACGAGAGGCAAATGAAAAGCTGAAGGCGGCTTATTTAGAGGAGGAAGTCTACTAGAAACAAAAAAGTAAGAATAAATGGCTAAAAGAAGGTGATGAGAATGCACAATTCTTTCATGCGCTTGTGCGGCAGAGAAGAGCATGTAATAGAATAACTAGGTTATTGAATAAGTGGGGCCAGTGGGTTGAAAAAGACTTACATGTGTTGAATGAGGCGCCAACCTATTTTTTGGATCTTTTGTCAAGCAATGGTGTTAGAGAGGTCAACGTAGAGGATGCAGACAGTCGGGTTAGAGATATGGATAATCAATTTTTGATTAAACCTACTACCGAGGTAGAAGTGAAAACAACCATTTTCTTAATGGACCCAGATAAGACGTCGGGACCAGATGGAATGACGTCTTTGTTTTTCCAGTATTCATGGGATATAATTAAGGGAGATTTGATTGATTTAGTAAATAATTTTCTTCGAACTGGGGTGTTTGACAGAAGTTTAAATAAGACAAACATATATCTAATCCCAAAGGTTTCACGACCAACTATAATGACTGAATTTCGGCTAATTAGTTTGTGCAATATTGGGTAGCAAATGTTTTGTGTTTGAGGTTAAAAAGATTACTTCCAAAAATTGTGTCGGAAACACAGTCGGCTTTTGAGGCCGAACGATTGGTTTCAGATAATATTTTGATTGCTCAGGAAATGGTACACGTGTTACAAACAAATAGTTCGATAAGTGGAAATTTCATGGCAATAAAAACAGATATGAGCAAAGCATATGATAGAGTGGAGTGGAATTTTCTTTCGACGCTTATGACAAGATTAGGGTTTTGTGCTCAATGGATAAAATGTATTATGTGGTATATTACTAGTGTAGAATACTCGATATTAATTAATGGGTCCCAGGTGAACATATTATTCCTCGGAGAGGATTACGACAAGGGGATCCCTTATCGCCATATTTATTTATACTTTGTATTGAGGTTCTTATAGCCAAAACTGAAAAAGGCCGAACAAAATTGATGTATTACGGGTATAAAAATAGGTCGTGATTATCCGGCAATTTCTCATCTCCTTTTCACGGATGATACATTGTTTTTATTTCGAGCTAATCAAGCGGAATCAACACATATTCTTAAGATTCTTGAAGATTATGAGTTACTTTTGGGGCAGAAAATTAATTTTGAAAAGTCTTCAATACAATTTGGTAAGAAAATTGAGGCGAAGATTAAATTAGAGGTCCAACAAATTTTGGATATTCAAAATTTAGGAGGTATGAGAATGTATTTAGGTCTACCGGATAATATCGGCGGATCTAAAGAAAAAGTGTTCGCATTTGTTGCAGAGAAGTTGCAGGCGAGGGTTGCCACTTGGTCTTACAGGTTCTTATCAAAGGCTATGAAGGAAAATTTGATTAAATCTATCCTTACGGTTCTGCCAACGTATATTATGAGCTGTTATAGACTTCTGAAGTCTGTTCTACAGAAAGTACAGTCGGCCATAGCTAATTTTTGGTGGGAAAATTATGAATCTAATGGAGGTACCCATTGGAAAAAGTGGGAGGAGTTATGTAAATCCAAGACAGAAGGGGGATTGGGTTTTCGTACCTTAGAGGATTTTAACTCGACTCTTCTGGCAAAACAGATTTGGCGGCTACTTGAATTCCCAGACTCGCTTTTGGCTAGAGTATTAAAAGGGAAATACTATAAGGACATGTGTATTACGAAAACTCCATTACGAGTTGTGGCGTCGTATGGGTGGCGTAGTATTATTTCAGCCCGCTCTTTGGTTTTAAAAGGTCTAATTAGGAAAATAGAGGCTGGCAAGCATATTAATGTGTGCAACGAATCTTGGATTCCAGATACACAACCACATCCTGCTTTGTGGTCGGATTTGTATTTATTCTCAGATTTGACGTTTGATCAATTTATTGACCGGTGAACCGGGAAGTGGAATGAAATCTTAGTTCGTTAGTATTTTGATCCACGAGATGTTAGGTTCATATTTGTGGTTCGAGTGTAAAGAAGACAGAGACGGGATTATTGGGGATGGCATTACACGACGTCAGGGCGTTATATTGTTAAATCAGGATATCAGCTGGCTAAAAGTGAATCGGGGGTCGCTCAACGAAACTTTGGTCCTTCTTTTGATATGTTATATAAGAGGTCTTCGCAATTAAATTTTCCACCAAAGATAAAACACTTTATTTGGCAAATGTTGTCAGAATGCACAACAGTTTACCAAAACTTAGCCATACGTGGGCTTGGTTGTAATGCTAGATGTCAGCGATGTGGGGCGGATAATGAGACAATTAATATGTGGTATTTGAATGTCCACCGGCATTTCAAGTTTGGGCACTATCGATTATTCCATCTAACCCGGGGGCATTTCCAGGAAAGTCAATATGGTATAATCTAGATTATTTGTGTTGGAGAATCTCAACTCAGATTGATTCTGGAGTCTTCTCATGGATTATTTGGCAAATCTGGAAAGCTCGAAATGGATTCTGTTTTGCACAAGAGGATTTAGATCCTAGAGTTGTTTTGGACCGCGCACAATCTGATTATTCAAAATGGTTTGAGGCCCGAAGGGTACCGTGGTTATGCGAAGATTAAGTTTATCCACGATTGATTCGTTCAAGTCGGCGATGATATTCCCCACCATAGCTAATCTCAGTTTCATAGGCTATAAATGCTTTGTGGATGCGTCCTGGAAGGATACTGGCATTTATACTGGCCTTTATACGATGATATTCCCCACCATAGCTAACCACTGTTTTCTAGATTCAGTGGAAAGAATATGTTCTCGATCAAGGCAAGTTCATCAATGTTTATCAGCTCTGCATGCGGAGATGGAGACCGTGATTTGGGCAATGGAGGCGCTAGTGGAGCTTCAAGTCCAGGAAGTGGAGATATCGACGGATTGCGAGACAGTCTACCTTATCTTGAAGTACCCGGAGGAGTGGCCGATGTTCATACCTTATTTGGAGGAATTTTGGCGGCTTTCGGCTAGGTTTTCTTCCTGTTCGCTTTCGGTTATCTCCAGAGTCTTAAATTATAGAGCATACACTCTTGCTAAGTGAGGTTGAGTGTCACCTTTATAATTTTTGACGAATTTTTCGATTCAGATTATATTACCTGTCGTAGTAAAAAAAAAATTGAAATGGATAAGATTTAAAGTTACTACTAGATTAAATGCAACCAACAGGTCGCTTATTTTTTGGTGATCATTGCCACTTTGAAATTTCTTTTACATAAAACACTAATTTTTATGTCTTTTCACTCTTTTATTTATATCTTATATAGTAAACCGGAAGATATTTTTATTTTGGTCGTATTATATACTTTAAAATAAAATTAATTAAAAATTCATTATAATTCTTAAACATATGCATAAAGTAAATTTTGTTATTTATAAATTAATAAAATCTAATAGAAAAACTTTTAAATACTAAATTCAACCAAAAATATATCAATTACAATTTTGGTTAATTATTTGATTCTGGTTCGGGTCTGGATTCAGTTTTTTGAGTATATAGATTTAAGAACCATTTAGATATTTTATTAGGTTTGGTTTGGGTTTGATTCCCCTAATCCTGTCAATATTGGTTCGTGTTTTAGACCTCTAAAACAATATTCTAAAATATCATTACGGGTTTAAAAACTTAAATAAACACGAATTTATAAATAAAGAAAATCCTGTGGGTTTTGTTATAAATTTTTATATAAACGTCTAAAATTAATAAATATTTAACTTTCAGAAACTAAAATTTAAGCAAAATATAACAATAAAAATTTTAGTTATTAATTCAGTTACGGTTCAGGTTTGGATTCAGTTTTCTAGAAACATATATTTAGGATCTATTTTGAGATTTTGTTGATTCGGTTTATTTAATATGGTATTTTGGTTTTTTTGATTTAAGATCTATATGATTTTTCGGACAGAGTTTGGTTAGGTATAAATCGAGTTCGGGTTTGACTATTTTTATTTAAAATTCTTAAATTAAAAAGATTTAATATATTTATAGATATGGTTCTTGATTTGATGCAAGTTTGGATTTGGTTTGGTTTTTCAAATACTTAAATTTAAGATCTAGTGGAGTTATTTTTTCGGGTTTGATTTTTTTATTTCCGGTAAATTTTAGTTTGAATATCAAATTATAAATTTATATTCAAAATATAAACACGACTTTAAGAATCTAAATAATATGAGTTAAAAAATAATCAAGTATCATTGTAGATATAATCCTAGTATATATATAAAAACTAACGTTTGTTTTTCAGTCTTTTTATGTACATAAGTAACATAGGTATTAATTAGGTCACGAGGGTGTGATGTTTTAACAAAACGACAGCTTTCCGTTAATTTTAGCAATCGTTTCAAATCAGGAGCCTTTATGACTTGTTGGAACCCAATCAAACAAGATAATATAACTTTTCTTCTCTGACATTTTGTAATAATCGTATCTAGATGAAAATGAGGAACTTTACTTTTGTTTATATTTTAATTTGAAGACAATATCGATGACGACTTTGTTAACAAGAATTAACTCAACGTGGGCTCCATTTTATGACGTTGAAAAATCAAATCTCCCTCAAGACACTTAAATATAAAAACTTTATATTCTGCACACGTATAAAAACTTTATATTCTGCACACGTATAAAAACTTTATATAACGCTTAAAATACATTTATTTTGTAGTTAAATTAAATGTCATTCTAGAAATAATTAACCTAATTCGTATGGATAATATATAAAAGTTACCCGGAAGTCTTCATAAAAAATAGAAAACAGTTTTCTAAGAAAAAATTTGTTCTAAAACATCCAATATAAAAATACTAGAATCCCATTTATAACCAAGTTAAGAAGGATTTAAATCGAACATCATATCCAAATAATGAATTAATAAATAAGAAAACTCTATTTTATTTTATTATTAAAATATAATATTTAATGTGTTACACAATATATGTGTTTGTTTGCCTATTACAAATAAGCTTGTTAAAATAGACTAATGTCATTACAAAAATTAGGTGCTAAATATTTATGGAAAATTTTGATAGACAAAAAATATTATGGACAAATACTATTTAGAAAGGGATCCTTTCTCATAAATATTTCGAATTATGATTTTGTATATTTGTTCCTTTTCACAAAATTTAAATAAAATTAATTGTTTCATTGAAGGAAGTATTCATCTACATTGTTCATACATGTTTGTATAATTACTACATATATACAAAGCTCCAATGAATGAATTATAAAGCTTTACAAAATGTATTCTTAAAGTAAATGGCCTGCAGAATTTTAAAGTTTGACTAAAAGATATTCTCACTATTTATAAAAGATATAATTAATGTTTACAAACATTTAAAAGATTTTAAATAATACTGTATGTCTGTTTTGGTCGAGTAAATAATACTGTATGTTACAAGCAGGTTAGGGTTTCTTACACGTTTACGGATATTTTAAATAAATATATTGGTACATATGACAAGAATGCGATCTTGTGAGATAACTTTAATTAATGTATGGTATTACACCAAAATTAGTATAAAGGTTTGATATACTTTTGAAAATGACTTCGACAGATCCACAATATAATATTTTTATAAGATCAAATCCACTAACCCTGTGAAAAGCTAGAGATAATAATAGTTAATACATAGTTAATGTTGCATTTATTAGATTGATGACTAAGTCTATTCATTAGTTGGAGGAAGATAAGTGACCAAAGTCAATCAAAGAGGTGGGTGATCATGACAAAATAAAATCTTAGCATTTACAGCTTTATAAGATTATATATATAATAAGTCAACAACTAGTATTAACAAGTCAATTATTTTCTTAGAATAAAATATGCATATAACGAAATAAGTGTTTAATATTAGAAATGCAGGCACAGTTTTAATATAATAATAATTAATACTGTTAAAACAGAAAAAGAAAAAAGTGGTTATGAGTACTTTTGAGGATAACAAAAAGAAAAGAAAAAATTTACTTAAAAAAAATACTATTACAAAAGTTAATAACTGACTAACCTTGGTAGAATTCAAAAAAGTTGGAAAAATTGCTCTCCAACAATGTTTTTTTTCCTCGCTTTTTTTTTTGTTTTTTAGATCTGGATCTATGTCCGGTGATTCCTTTTTTATTTTCGATATCAAGGATTCTCATGGTTTTTGTTCCTCATGGTTAGGGTTTGATTGTGTTCTATATTCAGGATTTTGTTGGGTTTTCTGGAGATTACCTTCCTTCTTTAGGGTTTTGGATCCGAGAGGATTTGTGATAGCATGATTTTTTTTCTATTGTCAAATCCTATTATAATGATATATAGGTTGTAGTATAATACGTGTTAATCCAAATGAGAACATTCGATTCCTCGAGCTGAGCATGTGAATCTCTGAAATGATTCAGTCAAACGCTCTACCAAACACCCATCGGTGCTAGAGCGTCTTAGAACAAGCCCAAGTTGATCAGAATGAAACTAGTGATCATAACACAAATCAAAAAAGACTTTAATAAATATAACCCTAACCGACCTAGAAAACCTAAGTGCCACACATACCTAACTCATCCTCATGAACCCTAGGTGACTACTCAGAATTCATTAATTTAACAACAAGAACGAAGTCAAAATTCGATTGCATAAATAAAGAACTCGAACATTAAATCAACGCTGAACATAAATTGCAAAAAACGTAAACACGAAATCAGAAGGTTGCGTTCAATTACGAAGCTCTAAGTTTGCAAGAAATTCAATTGTAAAATCTTGGGATTCAGATTTTGCAACATGTAAGAATATTTATACTAAACTCTTAGCAAAACCCTAGATAAACTCGGCCCAGTGTGCAGTGGATTTTAGCTTTAGTCTGGCCAATAATGAAAAGAGAAGTAGTGTACTCGAGCTGGCCCAATAATTGAAAGAGAAGTAGTGCACTCGAGCTGGCCCGCCGCGAGTGGACTCGAGTTAGCTCGAGTGTGTACACGAGCTAGAGCTTGAGTGTGGACTTGAGCACTGGCGTGTAGCTCGAGCTGGTGCGCAAGTATACTCGAGCTGGTGCTCGAGTGTAGCTCGAGTCTGTGCGTCATAGGTGGGTTCGATCTGGAGCTCGACTGTAGCTCGAGCTGAGGCGCTCCGCCTTGTTCAAAACAGACTCAATCATGCCTAGGGTCTGATGAGGCTCGATCTCATTCCAGGGTCCTTGTATAAACACTTCCAGTACTTGAAATCTTACAAAATGTAGTATGTATGTGGATGCATATGAATCTGTATGAATGGGGCTATCTAGATTCCAACAAGATGATAATGATGTGAATGTGATGAATATCGAGCTAAATAATGCGTCTAACATATACTAAAATGCAGACTTATCAACTCCCCCACACTTAGTCTTTGCTTGCCCTCAAGCAAATGCATAGTGCTAAGAAGGAAAAGATGGTGCAGACTGATACTACGAGATTTAACCCTATATCCTACTGCAAGTGCACAGCAAACGTAATAGTATGTAGGGATCAAAGACCAATTGCCACACTAACGATTTGATTATTTAACTAGAGCTAAGTCGATGGGTGTTTTGAGTGCATTCGAGTGTAACTAGGAAATTTAATGTAAACAACATCTAAAGTATCAAGTCTAAGGGATTCATAAGGAAATAAAGGGTAGGAAAAGGAATCTATTCAGGCAAGATCAGTTCTGTTCTCGACTAAGAAATAACAATTGACTAACCTACTCTCGCAGCGATAATCACTATTCCTAGATCCTAGAGATCCTAACTCTCGTTGGTTCTGGGATTCTAACCATGCAGTATTAACGGTTCCTAAGTGTCCACAACCCAACCTAGCATCAACTCTCGTTGGTGGTGAAGGTGTTGCTTACCTAGAAAGGTTCTTGTTCTTATTAAACTTCTGGGATAATAAGTAAATCGAGATCATAGATTAGGTAGCTACTCTAACCTAAGGATTAACCATGTTTCTACGTTGAGATTCCATAATTAAGACGTATTTGTTCCTCAATCTTAATTCCTTTAAGATCCTTAGAATACCCTAAATTTGACTATGAACTACTCTAACATGGAAATAAAGAACAATTGTAAACAAATTTATTCAAAACTCAGAATAGATGCAATAGAGGTTTAGGAAATTTCTCCAATGATGTAGAGATCTTAATCCTTCTCCTCTAGGTTACAATAAGAGTCTGCTCCTTTTTCTCTCTCTAAAAACCTCTCTAAAAACGTGTTTTTAACCTAATATATAGAGTAAACCAAACTGGTACGAAATAAGGAAATTCCCTTTTCGCTTCGTAGAGTCTTGGATCGATCGATCCTTAGACTGCTCGATCGATCAACCTTTCTTCATTCGATCGTGAATATTCCATATCGTGTAAAGGATCGTGCACAACTTCTCCTTAAATGGCTCAATCGATCTCCGAGTTCTTGGTCGTGCAATGTATCGTGCGCATGACATAGACGAATGGGGGTCGATTGCGTTAGGCGTGAGGAGTTGGTCATTGGATCAAGTGCAGTTTTCCCTATCTAAAGTTGCGATCGATCGATCTTGGTGTTGGTCGATCGATCGTTTAGCTCATAGTGTAAAAATCCAAAGTCAAGCTCCACTCTTGCTTAGCATGTGAAATCCAAAGTATCCTTGCGTTTTGTACCTGAAAAGACTCTAAAAACACGACAAAGACTAAAGAAAACATATGAATTAGTAAGCTATAAGTCGGTATAAATGAGGTATATCACAGACACTTGGAACACCTTGCCTCAAACAAACAACTCAGTAGGCTGAAATCCGTAAGCAAGAAATGAACCCTTATTCCATTGTAAAAACACAATCTAATCTCATCAAGGCTTAGCATCCTAACCAAATATCCCTAGTGCTTAACTAGACTCTAAGAAGCAAAAGTTTGATTCCTAGTTCCAAAGGTGCATGCCTCAAGAGGGGTTATTGATCATAGACTATTAATACAACTTCCAAGAGCTTAGCAAGACTTAATTGATTTATCATTTATCTTTTAGATTCTGTTTTTGCTAAAACTCAGGATTTTTGCTTGAGCTTTATCAGTGAACGCAAGGAAGTACGGGTTTACGCACAGACCTGATTCACCTTAGGCATCAATATCTTAGCTTTCTCAATGAACACGAAAAGGTACGGGTTTACGCACAGTCCCCGATCACCTTAGGCAATACCATATTGGTTTTATTAGTGAACACAATAAAGTACGGGTTTACGCACAGTCTCCATTCATCTTAGACCTCATTATTTGGGTTCTCCCCCGAACTTAAATCACACAGCCCCTTGTGTCTGTAAAAGTTTGAAGAAGGGCCCAGACAAGCAATGACATAATAAAGTAAATGCAATGGTGTGTACAAGAGGAAGTTGACGCTCTTACCTTAGCAAAATAGAGACCATCCAGCGGGATCCATGTCCATCGGATGCGTGGTTGAATGTGTGGTCGGATTTGAGCTCGAGTCGTGTTGATAATTGTGACTAGGCTCTTGTTGTTGCGTGTCGCTCCGAAACTCTAAACCGAATAGGTCGTAGCTGCTGAATCCTGCTTGAGGTGACTTGCTGCGAGGTTGAGTCCTGGTTGTAGAGCCACAAAATTTCCGTATGTAGTGTAAGCTAGTGCACGTCTGACTGCTGCTATGGTTCATCATTCCGAAGTTGGCTCTCTACGCTGGCGACGAGTGGAACGTCTCCTTATTGCTCGACGTTGTCTTGGCGGTTCATACTCAGGCTCCAAATCAAGCTCCTCAGTATGTGCTGGTTATTGTGCGAGTCTGTGTGGTGAGTCAAGATCAACGACCTCAATTTCTAGCATTACATCCCTGGGCTGAGTTTGAGATTGTGTGACACGCTCATATGAAGATGCTATGTGTGGCTATGTCGCTAACAGAGTGTTGTACTAATACGAGGATGCTCTGTGTGGCTGCATTGAGGGCCAATGATTGGAGGGTTGTCTGGAAATTGATGTTGATCGTATGTGCTGTGTAGGTACTGGAGGCGTTGATTCTGTGATCGTAGCTGTTGAGAATGCTCAAAAGTGCTTCATCAATCATTTCAAGATCCGGCCCCCTCATATTTCTGGACTCGTGCCTGGTGAAGCATGTATCAGCAATCACTTTGTGAAATTATCTAATTGCTAGGTTCCTGATCTTCGAGCTCTTACTGCGGGAAGCACTCTAGTTGTCTGAGGTTGCAATCACTTTCCACAATAGGTTCCACTTGTGACCGTTGAAGTCAATGTCGTTTCCATCGGAATGCTGAAGGTCAAACAGTTGATCGAATTGCAATGCCGAGAATGAATATTTTCTGCCATTGACTACAAAACTCAGAGCTCCAAACCCATCTATTTCTCGCAGTCTTTTTTCATTTTCAAGATACGTCTGCAGCTCTACTGAAGCAAGGAACAACATGGTCTCAGCGGGGTAGGTTTCGCGTGCATACAAAACGAATTGTGTCAGTCCAACATTCCACAGCATTTGATCAACGTCTCTAGCTTTGCCTAAATGCATCATTGTCTCAAAGAACCTTCGTCTGATCTTCTCATACTGTGAATAACAACTGGAATCAACAACACCAAATTCATTCATGAGTGAGCTCGAGTTAAAAAAAAATCAATAATAATAGAAAATATAAAATATAAAATATAAAATATAAAATATAAAATATAAAATATAAAATATAAAATATAAAATATAAAATATAAAATATAAAATATAAAATATAAAATATAAAATATAAAATATAAAATATAAAATATAAAATATAAAATATAAAATATAAACTGACTTTTACCCTTTCAAATGCCAATTGGTTCATCGAGAGAAACTGAGTTTCTCGCGTGAATAATCTCATAAGCTCAATACTGCTAAACCTTTTGCTCATTCACAGTAAATTCGTTTCCCTCCCCATTGATCAATGTAATAGCTCCATATGGCAAAACTTCTTTAACTCGGAATGGACCTGACCATTTTGACTTCAGTTTTCCAGGAAACAATTTTAACCTCAAGTTAAACAATAACACTTGGTCGCCTTGTGTGATTTTTTTGTGTGCAATCTTCTTGTCGTGGAAGGCTTTAGTTATTTCCTTGTACACTTTTGAGCTCTCGTAAGCTTCAAATCTGTCCTCCTCCAACTCATGCAAGTTCATGACCCTTTTCTCTTGAGCAGTTTGAAGATCAAAACTTATGAACTTTGTAGTCCACAGTGCCTTGTACTATATCTCCACAGGTAAATAACATGCTTTTCCATACAGAAGCTAAAACGGGGTTCTTACAATAGGAGTCTTGAAAGTCGTTCTGTAGGCCCACATGTCGTCGTCCAACTTCACTGTCCAATCACATTTTGACACCCTAACAACTCGAGCTAAAATAGCCTTGATTTTCTTGTTTGAAACCTCCACTTGACCACTATTTTGTGGATAATAAGGTATAGCTACTTTATGGTTAACTCCATTCGTCCTCAACAGATTCTGAAACACTTTATTGATGAAGTGGGAGCTTCTATCACTGATTACGACACGAGGTACTCCAAATCTGGGGAAAATGATGCTCTTGAACAGCTTGATGACGATCCTAGCATCATTAGTCGGACTTGCTACAGCTTTCACCCACTTTGAGACGTAGTCCACAACGACGAGAATGTAGTGATTCCCATGGGATGGTGGATTGAATGGCCCCATGAGGTCGATTCCCCAGCAGTTAAATATCTCAACTTCTTGAATTGGGTTATGTGGCATCTCGTTCCTTCTGCTGATACTTCCCATTCTCTGACATGAATCACATGTGGAGTTGAAATTCTGAGTATCCCTGAACACAGTCGGCCACCATAACCCTGATTGCAAAATCTTTTGAACAATCTTGAATGTGGCAAAATGTCCACCGTAAGCAGACCCATGACAATGCTCCAGAACACCTTGAACCTGTTCTTCTACTATACACCTTCTGAATAAATCATATGCTCTCTTCTTGTATAAGTAGGGTTCATCCTAGAAGTAGTGGTTGACGTCTCCGAAAAACTTCTTCCTCTGATAGGAATCCAAAGAGTTAGGCACTTGACCCACAACTAAGTAATTGACCAAATTTGCATACCAAGGTAGAGTGGATCCAGCTAGCTTCTTGTTGATTTGAGAACAATTTTCTTCTGCTCCCAGAGTCATGAGTTGCTCTTTTTGCATTGAGTCGTCAATAGGGGTCGAGTCCTCAATCATCACTCGCGACAGGTGATCAGCCATTCCATTCTCCACTCCAGGTTTGTCCACAATCTCCAAGTCAAACTCTTGCAACAGCAGTATCCATCTCAGTAATCTAGGCTTAACATCTTTTTTCTTCATAAGATATTTCAGTATTGCATGGTCTGTGTGTACAATAACCTTGGATCGCACCAGGTACGATCAGAAACTTTCAAACGCAAAAACTATAGCAAGAAGTTCCTTTTCTATGGTGGCATACTTGGTTGGGGTGTTGTCCAGAGTCCTGCTGGAGTAGTGTATCACGTTCAATTTCATATCCTTTCTCTGAACCAGGAATGCTCCAACAGCAAAATCGCTTCAATCGCACATGATATCAAATGGGATATCCCAGTCTCGAGCTTGGACTATTAGAGCATATATCAACGCATCCTTGATATTAAGGAACGATTCGAGACACTCAGGGTTGAAATTGAACTCGACCTCTTTGCATAGTAGGCTAGTGAAGGGCCTTGCAATTTTGGAGAAGTCCTTGATGAATCTTCTTTAGAACCCAACATGACCCTGAAAACTTTGAATATCCTTCACTATCTCTGAGGGTTGCAGTTGAGCAATGACCTCAATCTTTGCTTTGTCAACCTCAATACCCCTCTCAGATATCTTGTGCAACAACACTATCATTTCCTGAACAATAAAGTGACATTTTTCCCAGTTGAGCACAACGTTAGTCTCCACGCACCTGCTAAGCACCCTGCACAAATTTGACAAACAAGAGGAGTTGGAAAAGCCATAAACGGAAAAATTGTCCATGAACACCTCGACTACATACTCAATAAAATCCAAGAAAATAGAAGTCATACAACGCAGAAATATAGCAGGAGCATTGCACAACCCAAATGACATGCGTTTATAAGCAAAATTACCATAAGGGTAGATAAAAGTAGTTTTTTCCAGATCATCCCGGTGTATAGGGATCTAAAAGAACCCGTTATACGCGTCAAGGAAACAATAATACTTTACCAGACAACCTTTCAACCATCTGATCAATAAACGGCAAAGGGAAATGGTTTTTTCTACTGGATAAAGTTAGCCTCCTATAATTTATACACATCATATGCCCCGTTATGGTTCTAGTGGGTATTACTTTATCTTTATCATTCTTAACCAATGTAATACCCCTTTTCTTAGGAACACAATGCACATGCAAAACCCACTTACTGTTAGAGAGTGGATATATAACATCAACGTCTAGCAACTTACGTATCTCTTTTTAACCACTTATTGAAGGTTCAGGTTCAATCTCCTCTGGGGCTCTACACTAGAATGAGATTCATCTTCTAAGTGTATCCTATGCATGCAAAAACTTGGGAAAATTTCTCTAATATCTTTAAGCGTGTATCCTATGGCTTTTCTAAAATGTTTAAGCTCAGTAAAAATCATGCTCAATTCATCATCATTCAGTGCGTCATTTACAATTATAGGATAAGTAGAATTAGGACCTAGAAAAGCGTACCTTAGCCCTACAGGAAGTGGTTTCAGTTCCACTTTGGGTGCCTTGAGCTCATACCAGTCATCAGTAACGTGAGGCGTGGTGCATTCAAGCACTTGCAGCTCGAGTCTCTGTCTCGAGTCCAGCTCAGATACACTCGAGTATAGAGTCATTACTATACCCTATGAGCTCGCGTAATCCAATTCCTCAATTACCACTGAACTCTTGACTAGCTTATGACAATCCAACAAGTTCGCGTAGGGTTCAACTTCTAGACTCATGTACCCCTCAGCAGCTGGCTTTGTCAGAGCAACTTGCAGTTGATCTTGTGCTGCTAATTCTTCTAACAGCTCATCAGCAAGAGTGTCCATCTCATGAACTGAGAACACATAACCTTCGATATTGGGCTTCTTAATCGCGTCATTGATATTGAACTTCATTTTAAGATCTGGACCCAGATTCATCTCGATGACTCCATTCCTAACATCCATTAATGTGCCCGATGTGGCCAAGAAAGGTCTTCCAAATAATAGAGGGTCCTTTGGTTCTTCTTCCATCTCCAAGACAACAAAATCCGTTGGTATGTCAACTCCCTCCATCTTCATAGGAAGGTTTTCCAGGATGCCATGAGGGATTTCCACTGACCTATCTGCCTGAATCAACAAGATTTTGCAGGACTTTTAATCAACAAAGCCTAACCTTTTTGCAACTGAAAGCGGCATGAGGTTGATTGAGGCGCCTAGATTGCAGAGACACTTGCTGAATGATAAATGTCCAAGCGAGCTTTTTCGGCACAACTTTCCTTTGAATTATGGCGCTAATCGCATGTGTCAGTACAACCATACCCTTGACTTCTTGAGTTATCTCCTTGACTGCATCCTTCAGAAATTTCTGGTATGGACGCATTAGCATAAAAATGTCTAGAATTGGAATCTTCACTTCAATATTCTTCATCTGCTTATCGAAGAGCGTCTTGTACTTCTCAGTAAGCTCCTTATTGAACCTTTAGGGAAAGGGTAATTGGGGTTTATATGGTGGAAGAACAAATGGTTTACTCCTCTCTAGGGTTCCTGTAGGTGGATGAGCGTCTGGAGTGTTGGGTGTGTTGGGTCTGGGTTTAACTTGGTTGGTTGTGTCGAGCTTATCTTTAGGTGTGGTTTTTTCAATGGACTATAGCTTAGAAACAGCTCCAGGTTGAGTCTCTGTCTCGAGTGACTGGTTTGTAGTGAAAATTTTTATCTGATCCTTGATGAAAAAATTCTCCCCCTCCTAAACTTTACTGTCCTCAATATCTTTTGGACTCTCTGGTCAAATCAGTAACTCACGTCCACTTCTCAAAGTAATGGCATTGGCGTGATACTCTTTTGGGTTGGGAACTGCTTTCCCTGGAAGTTGGCATGTTATCTTCATAGTAGAAGATGATGCTTGCTGACTCTCCACGTACTTGAGTCTTGCGTTCAGTGTCTTAAACGTACACGTGAGATCATTGTGAGAAGCTTCAATCTTAGTGCACCTCTGCAAACTTTTACGTGACTTCGGCTGCATACGCTTTCTGTCCCTTCAGAATCTCTTGGAGTAGGTATAAAACTTATGGTGGCTGTGTAGCGGTTGGTGGGGCATGTGCTTCATACCCAGGTGCTATGTTTGGAGATGGCTGGTAACTCTTGTGATATTGCTGCTTTGGGACAAACGCATTCGACTGCGCGTGTATGGGTTTGGATGGGTAGATCTGGTGCTTCTCCCAGACGTTGGCTTTGCCTCCGAGAGAAAACGGGAACAACCTCAGTTAGAATGCATCCTCACTGACTCCATTGAGCCTTTGCAGTCTACAGAGCCACTCAAATTCGTCCAAGTGATCAAGCAGATTTTCAGAAAATAGGCCATAAAACTCCATGTTTTGGATCATAGAGATGAGACTGCTCTTGATCTCAAAATTTTTGTTTGTTGTAGTTAGAGGAAAAATCCCACGTCATTGGGTGTGAGTGTTTAGTGCATCTCCATCTCCGATTATTCGCGACCTCCTTTTTTGAGACTGGTCCATAGGAGGAATGTGTGTGTTCGACTCTGTGTCTACGTTCATTCTTACTCGCTCTGTAAGCGTACCGTAGACTTGGTTTCTCTGCGCTCTTAACTCACTTGGTAGTTGGTTAATGTTGTTATCAGGCTTGAGAAGATTCTGATTTCCTTGTGACGTGTCTGCATTAACTAAGTGAAGTCAAACAGAGCAGTAGGATCAAGCTGATGTACTAGAGGTTGAAATCACCTCGAACAGAACACATAACACATTATTACAAGTGAGTATGTAATGAAAAGTAAAAAGAATTTAAGCTTCAAAAGTTAACAATTCTAATTGTAACTAGTAGAGACTCATTTGGCAACAATGCCAATTTGATAGCAGGATTTTTCCTCTACTGTCAAATCATATTATATTGATATGTTGGTTGTAGTATAATAGGTGTCAATTCAACTGGGAATGTAATTATCAATCGAGATGCAGTTAACTATTCTAATTCAACTTGATCAAAGTAAGGTTTGTTACCCTAATTCAAACTTTAAAATAAAAAAAAAACAAAGCAAGACAAATGTAAATGACTCAAACAAATGACGAATAATAGAGTATAAAGTAAAATTAATGCAGGGTGAGAAAACAGGATCCTGAGGAGTGGGTTTCATGGGTAAACGTGACTCTTAAGCTAACTAGGCGTTTGATATCACTCAATAGAGCCCACTCTGGTGGTAAAAAACTCGAATAGACTACTAACATACTCTATCACCATAGGCGTTTGATAATCTAGTCGGAAGGAACGATCAACTCGCTTAGCGCCGATTCACGCCTCAGACATTCGATCCCTCGAGCTGAGCATGTGAATCTTTGAAGTGAGAGCGTCTTAGAACAAGCCCCAGTTGATTAGAATGAAGCTAGTGATGATAACACCAAATCAGAAAATACTTTAATAAATATAACCCTAACCGACCTAGAAAACCTAAGCGTCATGCATACCTAACTCATCCTCATGAACCCTAGGTAACTACTCAAAATTCATTAATTTAACAACAAGCATGAAGTTAAAATTTCATTGCATAAATAAAGAACTCGAACAAGGTATTAAATCAACACTGAATGTAAAACTAAATTGCATAAAACGTAAACTCGAAATCAGAAGGTTGCGTTCAATTACAAAGCTCTAAGTTCGCAAGAAATTCAATTGTAAAATCTTGGGATTTGGATTTTGCAACATGTAAGAATATTTATACTAAACTCTTAGCAAAACTCTAGATAAACTCGGCCCAGTGTGCAGTGGATTTTAGCTTCAGTCTGGCCCAATAATGAAAAGAGAAGTAGTGTACTCGAGCTGGACCAATAATTGGAAGAGAAGTAGTGCACTCGAGCTGGCCCGCCGCGAGTGAACTCGAGTTAGCTCGAGTGTGGACTCGAGCACTGGCGTGTAGCTCGAGCTGGTGCGAAAGTGTACTCGAGCCAGTGCTCGAGTGTAGCTCGAGTATGTGCGTCATAGGTGGGTTTGATTTGGAGCTCGACTACAGCTTGAGCTGAGGCGCTCCTCCTTGTTCAAAACAGAGTCGATCATGCCTAGGGTCTGATGATGCTCGATCTCATTTCAGGGTCCTCGTATAAACGCTTCCAGTACCTAAAATCTCACAAAATGTAGTATGTATGGGGATGCATATGAATGTGTATGAATAAAGCTATTTAGACGCCAACAAGATGATAATGGTGCGAATGTGATGCATATCGAGCTAAATAGTATGTCTAACATATACTAAAATGCATACTTACCAACTTGATATCTTGTTTAGTTAGGGGGAATCAGTTCTTCGTTGGTTGGAATGTTGGCAATTTTCTGTTTGGCATTTTATAATTTGAATCCCTTGTTGGTCCCAATTTCATCGCTACTTGAGTTTTGAAAAGTGGTTTCAAATTCGATTTATGTTGACCTGGTCTTCATTTTATGGTCGTGATTTACTACGATCAAAGGCGGTGCTTGATACCATTCTCTCATATTAAGTGCCTCATCCTTTGGATCTATTGCAATAATCCACACTTCTTTTTCCGTCGCCTTTTACATATTCTTTCTTCTTTGCTTTAGTATGTTTCTTGTTTAACTTGGCAATGTCTCAGTTTGTTCTGGGTACTAAACTGGCTGCAGAGAAACATTCTCCTATCAAAGGTTCTCATTTTGATAATGTTGAGATTATCAAAAGCTTTGAACGTTCGTTCATGGGCTATTGTTTTAATCCAACAGTTCAAGTAGTTTCTCAGTTGTTGATTATGCTTTTTAAGTTTTAGGGGAAGGAGAAGCGTGTGCGGGATTTGGATATAGGATTTGGTAAGTTTTAGTTCAATTTTGACAGAGAGGAGGATATTTTCACTGTTCTGCAATTGTGTCATTTCCATTTTAATAAATGGATGGTAATACTTGTGAGATGGAAACCAGTGTTAGATGGGAATTTTCCCTCCGTCATTACCTTTTGGATTCGTGTGTTGGGTCTTCTGCGGTAGTTTCAAGCTCCTGTCACTTTTCAGACGATCGGTGAAGCTTTGGGTCATGTTTATGTGATCGATATGGATTTTGGTCAAGTGAAAGTGGAGGTTGATAGATTGCAGTTACAAGCTTATGTCTCTTTTCTGGTAGTCATTTAGTGGACAGGCCTGCTGCAGCTAGAGATGTGGGAGGTGAGATGGGAAGTGTTGGGAGAATCCCCAGATTTTTCATGAATTGTTGGCTGGTCGTAGTGGTGGTTCATTGGATCAGGATCGTTTCAAAGGAGTTGGTGGTCGTAGGCATAAAACTTCTAAGACTCATCATCTTTTAGATTTATCTAAGGCATCGAGTTTTACTAGTTTTGTTCAAAAGGACAATGGTTCTTCAACAAATCAAATGGTTAAGGCTACGGTGTTGGCTCATGTGGGTGTGTCAGCTCAGTTGGGCCTCCGATGATGGACACTTTTGGTGTTAGTGGTTATGTTCCATATGGTTCTTCTACAATAGCTCCACATACTCGCTGCAAGCTTCTTCTGGAGCTTGAGGATTTTGGTTCTTCGAACTGTGAGGATAAGTTAATGTGTGATGTTGTTCGAGGGTTAGATTCTGTGAAAGATGATGTGATAGACGGTGAAGATGACTCTTTGGATTTGGAATGGAAATCAGGATCTAAAATAAGGTTTGAGAAGGAGGGGGTGAAGTTGATATGTTTCAGAAAGCGGCAATAATGTGTTCTAAAGTTAAGACCCTATATGGTTCAGAAAAAAAGAATACAATGATATTGAAGCTGCATGGGATAAGTTCTAAGAGATGTCAAGTGCAAGGCTTCATTTCACCTTGACGTAAGAGTTCTAAATTTGGTGTAAGTTCTTAGTTTGGTCACGGAGAAACAATGTATTTTTGAAAGCTAGTGGTGTCGAGGGTCGGGCTCCTTCGTCGGCTTAGTGTTTTTCATTTTATTATATTGATTAAGTTTCTATATTGGAATTGAGAGAGCATTGGAAGCTCTGTTTCTTTTGGTTTTTTAAGGTATATTGTTGTTAGAGATAGACAAGGTTTTCTTTTCTTGAGTGAGATTAAGAAAAATAATATGTATTTGAAAATATTATTAATAAATTTGGTTATGATAATTGTATTCATGTAGAGCCTATCAGTGCAAGTGGTGGCATTGCTTTAATTTTTCCATTTATTAATATGCTTAGAACTCACGGTATGATTGAATTCCTTTGTTTAGGGAATTCTTGGTCTTGGCGAGGTATTCATCAGTCAGGTTTAGTTCGTTGTAAGTTAGATAAAGCTTTTGCTCATTCAGATTGGCATTATATGTTTCCCACTTTTGCAACTCAGTATTTGGAAATGATCTTGGTCTTATCATCATTCAATTTTGGTTGGTCCTCAAGTTAGGAAACGCGCATGTTTTTATTTTGATAAAAGGTGGTTAGGTAGACCATGTCTTCTTGATTCAATTAAGTCTAGTTGGTATAGTTATTCTAATTTACGTCGAAGTAGAATATTAGATAAAATTGCTAATTGTAGACGTGAACTTTTATTGTGGAGGTCACTTAATGTTCTCATTATTCTGCAAAACTAAATATCTACTGTGAAGGAAATAATAATACTATACTATTTCATGCTCAGACGAAGGAGCATCGAACTAGAAACATGATTACTAGTCTTTTGAATAATTTGAATTCTTGGATCTTTAAATCTAGATATGAGGGTGGTAAGGGTTTCCGTACTATTGGGCTACATATGATAAGTTATGTAAATCTATACATGAGAGCGGTCAGGGTTTCCGCACTATTGAAGAACTTAATATAGTTTTATTTGCCAAGCAGTTATGGCGCCTTATTTATTTCCCAAATTCTTTTTCTCCTCATGTGTTTCGAGGATGTTATTTTCAAGATTAAAATTTGTTGGATCAAAGTGGGTGTACTCTCCCTCTTATGGCTGGCGGAGTGGTATTTTAGCAGGGTCTTTGGCGAGTAAAGGTATAATTAAGCGTGTAGATAATGGTGAAACTATATCGGTGTGGAAGGATCCTTGGGTGCCTGATGTGGTCCCTCGTCCTGCTTCTTGTGATTGTTTTTTATATTACCCAGATTTTGATTGTGGATTAACTTATTGATCATTATTTCAAGTGTTAGAATATAGCTTTAGTTCATCTCCTCATGATGCGCTTCTTGTTTGGGGGATGCCTATTCCTCGATGGAGTAGAGGGGAGTGGTTTGGGTGGCATTTTACCAAGCTTGATCGTTTATACCGTGATATATGGATATTGGGCAGAGAAAAACATTCCTACTTCGGCTACAGTCCGCTTTGGTCCACTTATGGACGCACTTCAAAAACATGTTTGGAATGTGCAGTGTCCTACGAAGATTAGACATTTTATGTGGCATGCGCTTTTTGACCATCTTGCTGTTGGGACTAACCTAGTTCTGCGTCGTATTGTTCAAGATGGTGTTTGTGGGCGTTGTG
>JAKUCM010004762.1:0-15951 GCA_023374145.1 Lepidium sativum | reverse complement strand
AACTAAGTTTAACGGAAAATCATCAAAAGGATAACTTACCGTAATTTTATAAAACGGGTAACTAGTAGTACAACTACCTCATATAAAAAACTGAAATTTTTGTTAGGCGCTAACTTCTGAATTTTTGTTAAGACATGTGCAGACATAATTTCGTTGGTATATAAACAAAAAAAAAACACTTCTATCTCGTCCTCATTTGTTGTCTCTCTCGATTTCTCTCTTCTCTCCTTTCTCACGACTCTTTCTCCCTCTCGTCGAAATCTACTCAAATCCAATCTCTCATCCACAAGCAAAGGTACTTGATAAGAGATTTTGTTGTGTGGTTTTGATAGGATGAGGAAATTTGGTTGCTTAGTTGTTTATCTCTACTAATTTGTTTTTGATAGGATTTAAATTTCGAATTTGGTTGTTTATCTCTACGAATTTAGGTTATTTGATATAGATTCGTGAGTTATCTCTACGAATTTTGATTTGTATAACTATATGATATTGTTCATGATTTTAGGTTTACCATGGTGTTTTGCTCATCAACTGAGTCATTAGATGAAGAATCCATTGAAGTTAGGGTGCAAACAAGTCGAACTACAATGGGTGAAGTCTTTTGAGCAAGACGAGGAGATTCACAAGCTGAAATAGTTAGTGGCTACTCATAAGAATTAGTGTAAGAATTGTATTGGTAATGCGTTGTGTAAGAATTGGTAATGCGTTTTTAGACTTGTAAATGTTTAAGACTCTATTTATGTTTTAAAATGTTTTACTTGAGAGAACAAAGTCTTTAAAACCATGAAAAGAACAAGTGTAAAACTGGTTGTAGTCGGATTAAGTACATATCAACAATGAGTGCAGTCGGTCCTTCATCCTGAAACACAGACACATATTTCTACAATTATCGAATTCGTATCACTACAAAGTTATACAAATTTTGTACAAACTATGATATAACTTACTAGTTTTACGAGTTATACTATCACCAAATTAATTCACCACAAGCACAATCTCAATCCAATTCATCAACTACAATATCCTATCAATTAAGCACAAGATATTAGCAATGAAATATACTTCTCATTGTGTTTTCTTACACCTCATCATCTTGTCTTATATCTTCTTCATCATCTCATTCTACTTCCTGCATCATCTTCCTCATCATTACTTCTTTCATGATCAGTTCCCTCACCATCTCCTTTATCATCAACATCATCTTCCACTCTTCCTTATTCAATCGAAACATTATTCCAGCAATCGATTATCAACACTAACAATTACGAAACATAATCCCAACAAGAAATAAATCACAATCATCAACTCCAATTTGAACTCGAATTTTAGGACACAAAACCTAGAGAATTGGAAATTAAATAAATCAATCCCTAAAGCTTTGAAATCGAAAACACTACCCAACGAAAATGAAAACCAATTACAAGTGTGGAGATTTACCTTTAATGGAAGGCTTCTTCGAAGAGAAATCTCGACTTTGGAGCAAAATTGATCGGAGTTACATTGGAGTTAGGGTAGTTTTAAGGAAGAGAATAACTGGATTGATCACAAATAGATCAATCCTAAAGCATTTGAAGCCCAAAATCGAATATCCAACCCTACAAAAATGATAAACAATCACAAGTTTATAGATTTACCTTTACCTGGAGGCTTCACTAGAGGCAAAAATTCCACTTTTGACCAAAATCCCACGAAGTTATATAGAAGTTGGGGAAATTTTACGAAGGAGAAGAACTGAAATCGCGACAACTTTTTTGTTCGAAATTGGCAATAAATGAAGCAAAAATTATGGATTTTATGGGAAGTGGATCGGGTTTTAAGTAAGTTGGTCGGATAACCCCAAATTAAAAAGAATCAAGTTGGGTTCGGTTGGGTCAGATTTAATTCATGGTTTTCTAAAGGTTAAACTTGTCATTTTACCTCTTTTTTTATTTCTTTGAATTATTTTTTTTATTTTTGAAAAGTTTTGAGATTACCGTTTTAATGATATGTAGATATGAAACCATAACTCGATTCTTTGTGAGGAGTGTTGAGAGAAGCTTGAAAGAAGAAGCTTGAAGAGCAAGCTAATGAATGGATAAGACTAAATTGTTATGAGTTCAAAAGAGATATGTCAACGAAGTTTGAGATGAGTGATCTTGGGAAGTTGACTTATTATCTAGGAATAGAAGTATTACAAGAGAAGGATTGAATTGTTTTGAAACAAGAGAGATATGCAAAGAAGATTCTTGAAGAAGCACAAATAGAGAATGTAATGCTTGTCAAATTCCGATGAATTTTTTTGAATTATTGTATGTCTTCGATACTTGATTCACACACGACCCGACTTGTCATATTCGGTTGGTATACTTAGTAGATATATGCAAGATCCTAAAGAATCACATGGTGCAGCCTTGAAGCAAGTATTAAGGTATCTTAAAGGGACTCTTACTTTCGGTCCTGTGTTTGAAAAAGGAAGCAAAGGTTTGGAAGGTTATTGTGATAGTAGTTACAATGTGGATATCGATGATGGAAAAAGTACAACCGGACATATCTTTTACTATAACGATTGTCCTATATCATGGTGTTCACAAAAACAAGAGATAGTTGCTTTGTCTTCATGTGAGGCTGAATTCATGGCAGCCACCGAGGGAGCTAAACAAGCTATATGGCTACAAGAACTCCTTGGGGAAATCACGAGCAAAAGGACTTCAAAAGTTCAGATTTACGTCGACAACAAATCAGCTATAGCCTTAACCAAGAATCCAGTCTTTCATGGTAGAAGTAAGCATATACACAAAATGTTTCATTTCATTCGTGAATGTATCGAGAATGATTTGATCGATGTTGAACACATTCCCGAAAGCTATCAAAAGGCGGATATACTAACTAAAGCCTTAGGAAGATTGAAGTTCAAAGAAATGAGAGATCTAATTGGAGTTCAAGACACAAGAGAGACTTTCAAACTTAAGGAGGAAAATGTTGAGATAAGCTTGAAAGAAGAAGCTTGAAGAGCAATCTAATGAATAGATCAGACTAAGTTGTTATAGTTTATGAGTTATCTAAATCTATATGTATTCCTAAAGGATTTAGGAATTAGTCTTATCTATAAATAGAGGTGTAGAGTTGTTACATCCTATAAAGAAATTTGAGAGTATTTGGTTTTGAGTAAGTTTCCAAAGTTAATAAAGAGAGTAGTCTTTACAAATTTCTATTGTGTTCTTTCGATTAAAGCATTTAATTGGTATCAGAGCTAAGGTTTACAAGAGAATCGAGAAGAACAAAACGATAAGGAGAGCTTGATCTTTGTCGTGTGAGAATCATGGGAGATAAACAACTAACCACGGTAGAAAAACCAAAAGAAACGAGTTCACCATCAATAGAACTTCCGATGCTTAATGCTATATATTACAATGTATGGTCAATGAGGATGAAGCTTACTCTTATGTTCCATAAAGCTTGGGATGTTGTCGAAAAAGGAGAAGCTGAAGGTGATAAAGATGTTTTGGCAAAGATTCTTCTATTCCAAAGCATACCCAAGAATCTTATATCACAAGTAGGAGATCTAAATACTTCTAAGGAAGTATGGGATGCAATTAAATCTCGATATGTAGGTGCAGAACGAGTAAAAGAGGCACGTCTACAAACCCTAATGCCAGAATTCGATCTCATGAAGATGAGGGAAGGAGATACGACCGATAACTTTGTGGGAAAACTCTCGGAGATTTCAACGAAGGCAACAGCTCTGGAGAAAGCATACCTGAGGTAAAACTAGTCAAGAAATTTAATGAATAGTCTACCTAGAAAGAAGTTCATTCATATCATTGCAGCAACAGAACAATTTCTTGACCTAAACACGAAGACTGCGTGTCGACTGTGGAACACTCGGAGTCGGGACTTCTGTCCTATTACGACAGTCCCACAAAGAGAGAGAGAGACAGAACCCTAAACCACGAATTACTTTTGTTTGTTGTTCAGGTCATCTCTCGCGATAAATGCGTCCGAAGCAACTCGTGCGGCTTTGTTCCTAAACGTAGATATTCTCTTACTTTTTCTTTTCAGAGCTTGAAGTTTTGTGTCGATTGATTGATGAATTTATTTGCTGTCGCTATATTGCTTAAACTTTTCATAGACTCGTCGAGATACCGTCAAAAAGTATTATTTGGAATTATGGTGTTGTGCTGATGTTGCAGTGACTTTGGAATCAATCTAATAGGCCTAAAACTGCTGCTTCTACTGGTTCTTTTATTTCTGCTGATGAGCACTGAGCTTAGTTGAGAAACCTGCTGCAGAGGTCATCCAGTTCTACCGCCTGCCTTTCATTCAAGAAAGCGCAAGTGCTGAACTCCTCAAGGCGGTTCAAACCAAAATCAGCAACCAGATTAGCAGATGACAAGCTCTCCGTTCTGAAGTGGATTCTTCAAGAAACATATGAGCCAGATATTGTTAATGTCATGCTAAATTTTATATGTCAACAAAATATTTTGGGACTCTCTGTTTTTTATGATTGAATTAAATGTTGGGTACGGATAGTTTTCTAGAGCAGAAGAGGCAGCAGGGACTTCGTGCTGCAATTGTTGAAGTTGGTCCCAGATTGTCTTTTACAACAGCATGGTCCACCAATGCAGTTTCGATATGTAAAGCTTGTGGTTTAAATGAGGTGACTCGCTTGGAAAGGTCGAGGAGGTACCTTTTGTTCAGCGAAGAGCCATTGTTGGAAAATCAAATAAAGGAATTTGCTGCAATGGTTGGTTCATGATAGGATGACCGAGTGTATGTACTCTCAAAAGTTGAATTCATTTGAGACAAATATTTTTCCGGAGGAAGTAAAGTATGTACCTGTAATGGAGAAGGGTCGAAAGGCGCTCGAAGAAATCAACCAGGAGATGGGTTTAGCCTTTGATGAGCAAGATTTGCAGTATTATACTAGACTTTTCAAAGAGGACATTAAGCGTAATCCTACCAAAGTGGAACTATTTGACATCTCTCAGTCCAACAGCGAGCACAGTCGACACTGATTCTTTGCTGGGAAAATGGTTATTGATGGAAAGCCAATGGATAGGTCTCTTATGCAGATTGTAAAAAGCAATTGGGAGGTAACAACAAAGAGCTCTAGTCAAAATTTATCTCTTTTTCTACAGTTTTGAACCTTTGGTTCATATAATTCACTCTTATCTTCTGTCTTGAACTTTGCAGGCAAATCAAAATAATTCAGTCATTAGGGTTAAGGATAACTCTAGTGCTATTAGAGGCTTTCTGGTGAACCAGCTACGGCCTTCATTTCCTGGTTCTGTGTGACTACTTGATGTCAGTGCACGTGATCTCGACATATTGTTTACTGCTGAGACCCATAATTTCCCTTGTGTTGTGGCTCCTTATCCTGGAGCTGAGACCGGTGCTGGATGTCGAATCAGGGATACACATGCAACAGGATGATGTTCTTTTGTGGTTGCATCAACTTCTGGTTATTGTGTTGGGAACCTTAACATGGAGGGATCTTATGCTCCATGGAAAGACTCATCTTTTCAATACCCATCAAACCTAGCCTCACCTTTACAGATTCTGATCGATGCTAGTAATGGTGCGTCTGAAACAAAGTTGGAGAGCCCATGATCAGGTATATACCAGGAATTTTGAAATGAGACTGCCAAGTGGGGATAGACGACAATGGTTGAAGCCAATTATGTTCAGTGCAGGGATTGGACAGATTAATCATACTCATATAACTAAAGTAGCCAGAAGTCGGAATGCTTGTTGTTAAAAGTTGGTGGACCTGCTTATCGTATTGGCATGGGAGGAGGAGGAGCTTCAAGTATGGTTAGTGGTCAAAATGATGCCGAGCTTAATTATAATGCTGTGCAACGTGGAGACGCCGAGATGGCCTAAAAGTTGTACCGTGTTGTTCGTGCTTGTATTGAGATGGGCGAGAAGAATCCCATTATCAGCATTCATGATCAAGGCGCTGGTGGCAACTGCAATGTTTTCAAAGAGATTATATATCAAGGTGCAGAAATTGACATAAGGGCGGTTCTAGTGGGTGATCATACTATGTCGGTGTTGGAGATCTGGGGAGCAGAATATCAAGAGCAAGATGCGATTTTGGTGAAAGCTGAGAGTCGGGAGCTTTTGCAATCAATCTGTAAGATAGAAAGGCTTTCAATGACTGTGATTAGAACAATTAATGGGAGAGTCGCTGTACTTTGATTGACAGCACAGCTGCAGCAAAGTGCAGTAAAGAAGGTCTTCCTCAACCTCCTCCTGCTGTGGATCTTGAACTCGAGAAGGTTCTTGGTGATATGCTTAAGAAGACTTTTGAGTTCAACCGCATTGCTTATGCACGGGAGCCCCTTGATATTGCTCCTGGGGTTACATTGATGGATTCTTTGAAAAGGGTTCTGCGATTACCATCAGTTTCTTCAAAGCGGTTTTTGACAACCAAAGCGGATAGATGTGTAACAGGTCTTGTTGCTCAGCAGCAAACAGTTGGGCCATTACAGAACCATCTTGCTGATGTTGCAGTTGTCGCACAAACATTCACAGATCTAACAGGTAAAGCATGTGCCATTGGTGAACAACCAATCAAAGGGTTGCTTGATCCTAAAGCCATGGCTAGACTAGCTGTTGGAGAAGCTCTGACGAATCTAGTTTGGGCAAAGGTCAGTGCTCTTTCTGATGTGAAAGCCAGTGGTAACTGGATGTATGCTGTCAAGCTTGAAGGAGAAGGATCAGCAATGTCTGATGCGGCGATTGCTCTTTCTGAAGCTATGATCGAACTTGGTATTGCAATTGATGGTGGAAAAGACAGTCTTTCAATGGCAGCTCATGCTGATGGTGAGGTTGTTAAAGCTCCAGGAAATCTTGTGATAAGTCCCTTGTTAACTGTCCAGATATAACAAAGACAGTGACTCCGGATTTTAAGCTAGGAGATGGTGATGGCCTTCTTTTGCATGTTGATATAGCAAAAGGAAAACGGAGACTAGGTGGATCTGCGCTAGCTCAGGTTTTTGGTCAGATTGGAAACGATTGTCCTGATGTTGATGATGTTCCATATTTGAAGAACGTTTTTGAGGGCATTCAGGCTCTCATTTCAGGAAATTTGGTATCAGCGGGACATGACATCAGCGATGATGGACTAGTAGTAGCAGCTATGGAAATGACTTTTCCTGGAAACAAAGGTATAAGTCTCAACTTGGCTTCGAATGGAACTAGCCTTTTTGAGACTTTGTATTCTGAAGAACTTGGTCTTGTGATGGAGATTAGCAAGAAAAACCTAGATGTTGTGATGGAAAAACTCCGTGGTTTTAACGTTGTTGCTGAGATCATTGGAAAAGTCACTGACTCGCCTTTGATAGAGGTAGAAGTTGATGGGATTACTCATTTGAGTGAGAAAACGTCATTACTCAGAGACATGTGGGAAGACACCAGTTTCCAGTTGGAAAAGCGTCAGCAGAGATTGGCGTCTTGTGTACAGATGGAGAAAGAAGGTTTGAAGTCGAGGCATGCACCTGATTGGAAACTCTCCTTTACTCCTTCCTGGACCAACAATAATTATATGTCTCAGAGTAAGATCGCTCTGTATAAGTTTTTCTATTTTATATATAATGATTTATCTTGATAAGAATGCTTCTTTATTGTATATGCTTTCAGATGTTAAGCCAAAAATAGCAGTGATCCGAGAGGAACGCAGCAATGGAGACAGAAATGTCAGCTGCATTCTATGCTGCTGGTTTTGAACCTTGGGATGTGACAGTGTCTGATCTTCTAGCTGGAGCTATCACTCTTGATCAGTTCTGCGGGATTCTGTTTGTGGGAGGGTTCAGTTATGCGGACGTCCTTGACTCTGCCAAAGGATGGGCTGCTTCAGTAAGGTTTAATGAGCCTCTCTTAAGTCAATTCCAAGAGTTCTACAAAAGACCAGACACGTTCAGCCTCGGAGTCTGCAATGGATGTCAGTTGATGGCTTTGTTAGGATGGGTTCCAGGTCCTCAAGTTGGCGGGTCACTTGATACATCGCAACCGAGATTTATTCACAATGTGTCAGGAAGGTTTGAGTGCAGGTTGACAAGTGTGACCATAAAGGATTTTCCTTCAATAATGCTAAAAGGAATGGAGGGAAGTACTTTAGGTGTTTGGGCAGCTTATGGAGAAGGACGTGCGCATTTTCCGGACGAAAGAGTTTTAGGCCATATGCTTCACTCAGATTTGGCACCATTGAGGTACTGTGATGATGATGGGAACATGACGGAAGCTTATCCATTTAACCTGAATGGTTTACCGTTGGGAATAGCGGCGATATGTTCACCAGATGAGAGACATTTGGCGATGATGCCACATCCTGAACGTTGTTTCATAGTGTGGCAATATCCATGGTAGCCAACAAGCTGGGACGTTGAGAAAGCTTGGCCGAGTCCGTGGTTGAAGATGTTCCAGAATGCAAGGAACTGGTACTCTCACCTCTAGACTCATCTCGACCTTACTTTCTTAATACTAATTTGTGCGTTCCTTTTTGGGAAAAATATCGATGTTAACACAAAACTTACTAAAAATGTCAAATTAAACACTGAATTTCGGCAGTGATTTATTACACAACAAATTTTTCGCTGACTGCAAATTAAACCCTCGACTTATAGTAGACGAATCCAATTAAATCCGACGGAAACCCTAAATCGAAATTGTCTATGAAATCGAAAGTCAAATCAATTTTGGAAATTCGATTCAGTTCTTATGAAGAACCCATCAGCTTGATTTTTTCTTTGAGAAAAGGTTATATTTCTACCATAGACCGGTGACTCTTTCACCTACCAATCCAGATTGAATTGAAGACGCAGACCCAACTCGTCAACCCGTTTCTCCAAACGCGTTAGCAAAATCCCCAAAAAAAAACCGAGGAACCCTAACTTCAATACACCAGAAAGCCAAAGTAATCGAAGCAGAGCAATGAGCAATGAGTCTAGAGATTCGCGTTGACCATCATCTAGTCGACCATGGAACCAAATCACGGGTGTTCCAAAACAATGTTGGTGTGGTGAAAGTATGGTTGTAAAACTTTCGAAATCAGAGAGGAATCCTTACATAAGATTCTTTCGATGTCCAACTCTGGTAATTGATATTCTTTGTTCTCACATTGTTTATTTACAAGAATTTTCTGCACATTAAAATCTGATTTGGAGTGTTATATCAATTATTCAGGTATAAACAGACTTATAATCATGATTTTAAGTGGGTTGATGATGCAATGCTAAAAAGAACTAGAAGCAATGAACTCAAAAATTGTGAAGCTTGATGAAATGGTAAAAGAGATTTCGAAACAAAACCATGAGTTTGAGAAGGCGATAGAAGAAATGGAATGTCTTGAGAATATGCTAATGGAGAAGATGGAGAATGTGATGGTTGAATAGAAAAACAAGATCAACAGCAATGGCTCTTTGGTGGTATTGTGATTATGGGGTTTGTTATGAACTGTTTGTTTAGCTTTTGATTTATGTAATGACATGAATATTGAGCTTTTGGTCTATGTAATGATATGAATGTTCATTTTTTGGTCTATGTAATGACATCTTTTGGTCTATGAAATGAACAAGACAATGAGCTTTTAGTCTCTCAAATGACATCTTTTAGTCTCTGTAATGAAAACATGATGAGCTTTTAATCTTTTAATGTAATGAATTACAGGTTTTTGGTGCCTAGCATTGTGGTTGGCAGCTCCACATTGAAGACTCGAACCATTGACAACCATATGCTTCAGGTACCAGTTTCTTGTGAAGAATCACACCATATGCATGTACACACGGGATAATAGAAATATCATATGCTCTACATGATCACCCGATGGCTCTTGCCTATAGTTTCCACTTCAAACATTCCATTTGTACTTGGAAACACTCTATATTCTGCAGCCTTCTTATGCAATCTAGCTAAGTAGACAACAACACATGATGTACACATTTCAATATGTCCATTAGATACAACATTTCGGGTGTCTATACGTACCATAGCAAGTTTTTTTATGGTTTCCAGCATAGGTCCAAATAGCTTTCTCCTTGCTTTGATAATAGAGGCATTGAAAGACTCAATGGAGTTGTTCTCGACATCTTCACAGAAGCTTCCAAGGAGCTAAAACGCTATGCACCAACTTCTTGGGTTCTCGGCAACAACAGACTCATAAACTTGTATGTCATAATTTTCAAAGCTCCATGTTAGCTGCAAACTCAACCTTGTTATAGATCCACGCTAAGTTCCATACCAATGGCTTCACCCAAGGTTTCTTCCCATGATTCTTCTTCAAGTTAGCATAAATATGGCGTATACAGGCCCGATGTTTAATCCTTGGAAGCTCCAATGCAACAACTTTTATGAGTTCCTAAAACAAAAAATGCATAAACATTAGATGTTACAACCACTGACAAGATTTATAAAAATATGCAAGGGACCACATATAATAAAGAAACTATACAAGGAACTCATATTATTGAAAACAATAAAAGAGACCACATACCTTTTGTTGATATGATATCATTACAAAACCATCACCACCCATTAAAGCCTAATCATCTCTCAGTTTTATCATAAACCATGCCCAATTTTCATAGTTCTCCATTTTCGCACAAGCCCATGGTATAGGATAAATCATATTATTTGCATCTCTACCTAGGGCAACCAGCAACTCTCCTTTCAACCTCGACTTCAAGAAGCATCCATTAACACCTATTATTGGCCTATAAATTTCCTTTTGTGCTCTTCTTATATTCTCAAATCTGACATATACTCTCCTGAACACATCAAGACCAGCTGCATTAGTGAGCGTCTCTATCTCCACAGTCTATAACATATTGGAATCTAAAATTTCTGCTTCATAATCTCTCAGCCTAGCAAATTGTTCATTGTATTCCAGCTGTAACCACTTCAACGTCTTATTCCGAGCAGCTTGACATTGAGGCCGTGAAGGATGAATCTTCCATTTCTTCTTTATCATCTCTTACATCCTTCTTAGGCATGTAATACTCATGTTCATGCCTAATATTTTCTAGAAAAAGTATAGCAATTACAGGAACCTAAAACATTTCACACTTTCCATTTGGACTACATGAGTGAATATTATCAAAGATCATAATCTTCCAACCATCCCCTTTACTAGTCATGGCACAATAAATCCGCCATTGACAACCTTCACTACCAACACATTTGTAAACTATTCTCATTGTATCATATCTCTCTTGTTTCAAATTTCTCTCAGATCGAAGCACATAGTCCATAACAACTTCTTTGAAGGCAACCTCATTGAAGAACGACATACCTTTTTTGAAAAATCCAGGCCCTTATCCAATGTCTTCTTCTCGTGCATTTCATTTTCCAGAGCCTTCTACATCATCATCATTGTTTGGACAAACATTATGTCGAACAGACGGTTCATCAACAAAATCATCCACGAGTTTCATCATCTCGTACTCTTCATATTAAATTTTCTCTTTTCTTTCTTCTTCTTAAACTTCTGTTTCTTTTTCACCTTCAGCTTGAGCATAATATACAACCACGACATACAAATTTGGATTGTCAAACTCATCCTCCATCTTCGTAAACTGGCGATTTTATTTTAAAACTCTCTGATCTACTTTTCGAAGTATCAAATCTGATTTTTGAAGTCTCAGTTTTGCTTTTAGAAAATTAGGGTTTGAAGACAAGATTTTCTTATTTGAGTTTTTTACTAGGTTTAAGACACTTAATCGGGTCTTGAGTCGGATAATTTCGGTTCATTATTGTTAACCAAGGTTTATTCGGCTTAATCTTATGTCTAGTACACATTAAACAATTGATTCCTGATCAATTTAGCATGTGTATGGAATTGGATTATGGTAAACTTACTTTAGGTGCAATTGAGTTTAGAATTTTGAATTATAGTGCAATTAAATTACGATACCAACATGGGGATCATTTGATGTTATATGAAACTTCCAAGGTGGAAACCGAACGTTTTCTCTTCCTCTTTTTATTCAAGAATGAGTTCAAATTCATTGGTTTGAAGTATCGAAAACAATATTTCAAATTGACAAATTTGAGCTCATACTTAAATAAGAAAGAGAAAATCAAACTTAAGAGTTCTTCACAAGGAAAATAAAAACTGATTCGAACTTCCAAAATCGATTTGGTTTTCGATCCCATAGACATATTCGATTTGGGATTTTGTCAGATTTAATTAGTTTAGTCAACTATAAATTGAGAGTTTAATTTACAAAATTTTGTTATTTAATACATCATTGCCGAAATTCGGTATTCAAATCCCTTTTGTTAAGTTCCGTGTGAAAACGACTTTTTTTTTACGGAGTTTTGAAAGTTTTCGACGAATCATAATCAGTGGTTTTTTTTCTTTGTACTTCCCACGCAGAATTTATTTCGGCTGAAAACATAAATCATGTCGGTTGTGATTATTTTTCGTTATTAATAAATTCAAAAATCAATAATTTTCTCAGCTTATTATTGATTGGACGATAATTTACAACTTAATTTGGCCAATTTGACTATAGTTTGGTTGTGTTTGGTGTGAGAAAACGAATCATAGTTTTCTTGTATGGTAATTTTACAAAAATAATTTGTTGAAATTCTAAATATTTCATTAATGGATAAGCTGGATTATTATGTATTCTTTGAAAAGGTTTTTCAACCAACCTTTTGGCATATCTATATCTCTGCAAAAACATTGTTACAAACTTACAAGCTATAGTCAGTACATGTAGTTCGTTCAACTATTCGTTTTGTCTATAAAAAATGTCAAAACATAGTTTATGTGTTGCTCTCTCCTTCTACAGTCTGTTCAGTGTATAAATTGAATCAAAGAATGCAATTCATCAGCCAACCTTTGGTTCTGTAATGCGCTTTAAATGAGCAATGGGGGTCATCGAGATTTGAGTGTCGCATGGCCCGTATCAGCCAAATGCTTGTGTAGTTTTGTCCTGTAAATGGTAGATTAAATGGTTCATTAGAATGTTATAAAGCACATCGCTTGAGAATCACAAAGAATATCTAATGAACCAACCTCGATTCGAACTCCTCTCCGCATCTATCACATTCATTATTACTGTTCGTCTTTGTTTTTCCCTGCATTTTGGTAAATAAGATTTCAAGAATTATCACACCAAATCTGTGGTTTAGTGGTGTTACAAAAGAAGAGAGATTGTACCTTTGTTTTCATTCCTCTCGTTGATTTCTTTGATCTGGCAACCTTCTTGTAATCCTGCGCCTCCATGTCTCGGTTTAAATCTCGAGTATCATCCGCTCCACAGCTCTTTTCCATCACTTCTCCTTGGTTATTCTTATCCTTGCCCTTTTTACTTCTGCGCCTCCTGCCTGTGCTTTTTCTGTTATCATACTCCATTGAATTTGCTTCATCCTTCTGAGAATCCTCAAAAGTTTCGGAAATTGAGGCTGGTGCATTCACATTGTCATATGTATTACTGTCATTGCCAGGCACCTGAACTTTGCTAGCATCATCTGTCACATCTTTTTCAGCATTCTCTTTATTTTCCTCCTTACCTTCTCTATTGTTAACTGTGCTTTTCAGGTTATCAAATTCGCTAAACTCTTCTGTGTCACTCTCAATCTCGACTTCTGTCCTAGACACGACATTCTTTCGCTTATTTTTCTGTCCAGATACCATTTTCTTCAGTAGACTCATCTCGTCATCAGCATCATCATCCTCACTTTCACTAGATCCTTCCATATCCTCCTCTGCTACAAGATACTCCTCATCTTTTTCTTCATTGTTGATATTCAATCCCTTATCAAGCTTCTCATGCAGCTGGTCTACACTTTCAGGTGGCTCCAATGGCCCCCCATTAATCTCTTCCTCTTCATAATCAGTGAAAGACTCCCTCAACTCTGCCACTTTCTCTTTATGCTTCTTTGATTGTTCGTGGTTTTTCCACTGCTTTTCACTTTTGAACTTCTTGCTACAAACAATGCAATAGAGCTGCTCATTCTTCTTCGCATCATCCTCTTCCTCTTCCAAGACACTGAACCCTGCTCCTTCCCGCTCTCCCTCCTCAGCCTTTGCCCAATCAGGCTCTTCATAGTTCATAGCTCTTTTCAACCTCTCTCTCTCCATCTTCTTCTTTCTCTCCCTTTCCTCTTCCTTCTTCTTCTCCATCTCTGCATTCTTCTTCACCATCATGTCAATCACTCTCTTGTCCCTCTTCTTTACAAACTCTGCCAAACCCCTCACAGTCTCATTATACTCTCTCTTTGCTTTCTTCCTCACCTTCTTATTCTCTTCCTCCATCAATCTTCTTGACTTACGATTCGGTCCAGCCATCACATCATATTCATCCACCCAGCAGAAATCCATAACAGTGCTAAAGCCTAACCAGTAATTATAAAACGCCGTCACCTGAGCGTAAGGACTCTCTAGATTCCCCATAATCGGAGCTTCCCTCACAGAATCCATCCTCAACCCTAATGTTCTTGCGAACTTAATCTCGTTAAGGTAAATACTATTAAACACATCAAAGTACACCTTATAAAATCCTTTCCCGGTATCCGAATATCCAGAATATACAGTGGTTGAGAAGAAAGCGAATAGATCTGGAACAGAACCACCTGGCATTCCACCGGATTTCGAGCCACCAGCCGATCCATGGTCGGCGAATAAAATTTGAGATCGGTGAGAATCATACCAGGCTCGCTCCTTGGGATCGGATAAAACCTCGTAGGCGTGAACAAGCTCTTGAAACTGGGAGGTGGCTTCAGCCTCCGATAATCCACCGGCTTTCATTAGCTTGTCAGGATGACGCTGCAAAGCCAAACGCCGATAAGACGACCGAATCTCTTCCGGCGAAGATTCTTTGCTGACTCCGAGAATCTCGTAGTGGCATCGTTTCTCGGAGCGAGACGAAGTCGCCATCGCCTGGTGTTTTAGGGTTTATCTTTTTTTTATCTCTTTTGTTAGTTCGAGCAGTTGAAGAAATAACCTTGAACGAAGATGTATATATAGTCCAATAATAAACTGAATTTTAAAAAAACTTAAAAAACAACTGCGGGATGAATTCTCCTCCTCCTCTTGATCAACAGAGTGAGGGAGTATATCCATCGAATCCATTTGTGGATGTCCATTCTCTACCAGTTATCTTAAAACAAGAAGCTACCATACCACACTCCACATTTCTTAGATCGTCTGCACTAGATCTTCCAAAATCTGGTTCATACACAACATGCAATCTCAATCAACCAACTCTCATAGGAAGACTACTCAATCCGGAGCAGCAAAACATGGCTAAGGTACTATTAACGATGCCTAGAGTGTGGAGAATGCAGAATCGAATAGTTGGTACAGCTATATCTAAGGATATGTTACAATTTAAATTTCCACTGGAGAATTATTGTTAACCGGAAAACAACAACCAACGCTGATGAAAAATTGGCAAACTTTCCACTTCCGGTCCGACTTTTCAGTATACCAGTTGACCACCATACGATAGACTTAATTTCAGCTGTTGCTGGTAACTTAGGAGAGGTATTGGAAGTAGACTATGATGCAATGCGCACATAATTACATGAATCTACTAGAGTTAAAATTCACTATGATGTAAATGACCCGCTGAAACAGAGTAGAGCCTTTCGGTTTCCCGATAGAAAAGTTACAAAGGTTAATTTTGAATTTGAATGGATTCGAAATCTTGTTATTTCTGCCACCGGCTGTCACATAAAAAGGTCAAGTGTCTATGGTTGACTAAGGTTGATACACCACTATCACCATCTTATAAGCCTTCAGAAAATGATATAGAAATGCAGAATGAGACAATGGAGACGCATCATAGTCAACAACAACAATAGCATCAACAACCCCACACAACAGAGAAGAGGCATGTACAGAATCAAACTTCACAAATTAAAGACCCAAATATAGAAGAAGAAGCAACAGATCAGAAGAAAGGCCAAGGTACACAGGAAAAAAATCAATTACCCCACCACAAGGATGAAAGCTCCCCT
>JAKUCM010004761.1:0-14905 GCA_023374145.1 Lepidium sativum | reverse complement strand
GAGAGAGAGAGAGAAATATTGCATTTAATAAACAAAAATAACTACTGTCTTTTGACAAACATCTTATCTTGGATCATGTGCCTAGCATTAATCTATTGCATTTCATATTAAATGAGTTTTTGTCCTAGTCTCATATATAACCAATTCCAAGCCAAAAATCAGACTATAATTTGTAAAATTACATATTGTATATAATGCATACCTCAGCAAGGAGTTTTTTGTTATGAGCAAGAAGAGAATCATTGTCTGATTTAAGAGACTCAAACTGTTTCTTAAGTGAATCATAATCTCTCTCTAGCTGTCTTATCTTCCATCTAGCTCTTCTGTTTTGAAACCAAATTGCAATTTGTCTTGGTTGCATCCCTAGTGCTTTAGCTAGCTGTATCTTCCGTTCTGGTTCCAGTTTGTTTCCAAGCTCAAAGCTCTTCTCTAATGCTTTAACTTGCTCTAGTTGCAGTCTCTTCTTCTTCTCCCCTAACATAGTATGTGAACCATCATCAGATAGATTCTCGTCATCCAAAGTTTGATGATGATGATGATGATGATCTTCTTGTACGTTCATCAAAGACATAGATCTGTTCATCATGTAGTTTCCTCCTGCATAACAACAAGATCAGACATCAAAACTTAAAGACTTAATTCCATTGATGCAGAGAGAGGAGGAGAGAACTATACCATTGAAGAGATGAGGAAGACAAGAAGGAAGTTGATCTTGAGGATTGTCTTCATGTAGTTGTTGAAACATAAAACCATGTTGAGGAAACGCCATCTTCAATCTCACAATCCTGCGACTTCAGTTGGATCAAAGACATACAAGTATAAACAAAAGTAACTCCAATGATCGATAACTGATGAATTTTGAATTCAATCTAGTGATGATCAAATTATTTGTTGTTCACAAATTTGGAATTCTTTGACAAATGGACTTAAGAGTTTCTTGTGGATCTCGTATAAGAAGAGAGAGAGAGAGAGACAGAGAGAAAGATAGATAGGATCAAGTTAGGATGTTTCTAGGACTCATCCTTTTATAAACCAAACTTAAGACTTATATTATTACTATATATTACGATTCATGTATAAACAAATTTTTGTCTGTATTTTCTCACATAACATGACATGTAACGTTAGTAACCATATGCTTCAAAACCTTATAAGATCAAGAGCTTCCTCCACCACCAATATGGGCTGCTGCTTTTGCAGCCTGGCCCAACGCATCTGAGAACCATAAAGCCCCATTTGCAAAGTATCGACTATTCACCACACTGGTTGCTGCAGCTGCAGCCACTTTTCCTGTAATGGTAGCTGCAGTCACAGCAGCTGTTCCTGTGACAAGAACTGCAGATTTAGTGAAATCGGAGAAATGATACTTCTCATCTGCAGATCTCACGGCTTCCATACTCGATTGTATGTTCTGTGTGAGACCAATGTAGTGACTTATCTCTGCCAACTTGGTTGCTACTAAGCTTGAGAATCCCTGAGACTCATCCAAAGCTTTAGCTTTACCAATTGCGTCTTTGCTTAAAACGTAGCCTTTATCTATCATCGTCTTTACAACTTGTTGAGCCACTGTTACTGCTTCTCTAGGCGATGAAGCAAACGCGTCTGAATGAGTCACCTACACAATAAAAACATTGTGAGAATCTTTAGAAGACTTGACTAACAATCAAAGTGATCGAATCTGTTCTGTTTTTCATTACCGTTACAGTATAGTCCTCTTCTTCGTGTGTGAGATTGTTAGATTCGTGTAAATAGACACCGTATACAGAGATTGAAACGGTTCGATCAGCGATTGTAGCTCCCTAAAAGACGTTAAAATCAAAATAGAGAAGATAAATATCCAATTGAGAAATTTGTCGGTGACTCACACTAAGTAACACAGCCATATCAAGAGCATAAGCATCTCGGAAGATTATATGAGCCGTTAATGCATCATCTTCGTACCTGAAAGCCATGGAGACATTAAACAAGAATTTAAGTAACAAACTCAATTTTTATGATAGAGATGGAGATTTTTGCTATCAAATTACCTCGTGATCTCAACGAGTTCAACGATTCCACAATGAGAGAAGAAACTATGAACATCTTTCTCAGTGGTTTGAGGAGACAAGTTGGTGACTTGAGCAACGTAACCACAAGGATACATTGTTCTGGTTTCTAACCTAAAATCAAAGAACCAGCAAACCTACTTGACGACTTTATAGAGTGTTATACAGCAATAAACCCAGAATACATTAGAGTTAGCTTCTTGTTCAGTTAAAAAGTTAGCCTCTTTTTGTTTTTGATTACGGCAAAATTGTTTGCAGCAAGAACAGAGAGAGTAAGAACCCTAAACTGTAGCTTACCGGATGTATTATTTAAGGCATGTAGATGAGGAAAGTGACGAGATTGATGCAAACTTAGCAAAGCAACGAAAGAGACGGAGGAAAAGAAGAACACAGAATTTGTGTGATTACGGGAGAGAGAAAGAGGAGAGAATTCACATTTGTCGGCTCGATTTCGATGTTTGTGGTCGATGAAACGCGTGACAAGTACGCTCGAATGAAGCGAGTGATATCATCTCCACGTGTTCTGTTTTTAGTTACTGATCTCTTGTGGGACCCTTAGTAGTTGGGTTAGAACACCTCTATTGAAAACCTGTTAGAGGAGTTCTTAATGTTTATGATGATTAAAAATGATAAAAATAATATTAATAGTATATGAACCGTTTTTTTATAAAGAACGTATAGAACTCTTAAAAACCACCTACGTATCACCATATAATTGGAGAACGAATTTTACGTTAAAACAAAATGGATGTTTCGCGTTTTGGTTCTCAGAAACTTTGGTTTTATCGATGACGACTCTTGCTCTTCCTCCTTCATCTCAAATCAGCATCTCGACGTCGACACCTGCAAACAGGATCGTCGTCTTCACCTTATAGAGTTCGTCAACCACATCCAAGAGAAGTTGAAAGCATCGGCGAGATTATTTCGGAAATCGTCTCGATTTCTTCACGTCACAATATCAAGGTACAAATCTGTGAAGTTGATTGGAGTCCTCCAGGTTTGAAAGTTGCAGTAAAATCAGAGAATTTGAGTCAATTTTCAAAGTATCGTAACAGATTTCCGGTGAAGTTAGAGATCGTTGAAGATTCTCTTGAAGAAGAACATGGTCCTCTCAACAAACGATCTAAGCTTTGTAAAATTTTTGAATAAAAGAAAAATCTTTTGATTAATTTAGTTGTTTAGCAGCAAGGTTACATTTTTGAGTAATTAAATTTGAAAGTTTGGGTTTTTTGTTTTCTGGGTTTGAATTGAATCATCTATGGAGCAATGAAACAAGCTTTTGTCTTGTGCCACCGAACAAGTTTAACTTACTTGAGGAGCCAAGTCCTTTGTGTGGGAGGTGTTGGAACAATACTTGTTTCCCTGCTGTAAGTTTATTTGTTTTCGTTTCCAATTCCATGTGTCTTTCGACTTGATTGATTGTTTGACTTTTCTAAAGTTCAATACTTTTTGGATGATATTGAAAATCATAGTTCTCGTTAAAACAACCTAAAAGATTATGTGTCTTTGTTTTTATCCTAATTAATTCCTGAATTGCCAAATCCATATTAATTTCATCCCGACTTGAATTTTTTTCCATTTTGCGTGTGTTTTTGTTTTGTCTCATGATTGTATTCAATAGACTCAGGTTCTCTTAGTTAATAATCTTTCATGTTTCTTTTGATGGATAGTTATGAGACTTTAAACCTAACTTAGAAGATAATGCAAGCTGACAAGGATGTTGGCAAGATTGCTTGGCTGTGTTCATTACACCTGTAAGTTGATTGCTTAAACAACTTTGTTTAGCTTTTCACTACACTCTGCTTAATTGCCACTGCCTAATTACATGAACTATTATTACTCGTTAACGCATCTAAGTTAGTTTAATTTCCAGATGATGTGTAGCTATCAATATCTTGTGTTATGAACTAATGAAATATTACTAAGTAGAAGAACTATTGGCTCTAATATGTTTTTTGCTTTTGTCACACTACTTTATTTGATAACATTTCTCTTTGTTTCTTATGTTGAGCTTTTATTTATCATTGACTTTTTTGTTTTTTCACAAAAAAGTTGTGCTGAGAGATACAACATGTATGACTTTTTGAGTGAAGGTTGTCAGCAAGGGGCCTGATTATGGCCATGAGCATGGTCACATTCATGGCCAAGCTGATTCAGTAACCATGGATGATCGCAATATCTCTGAGAGAAGGTTGGATATATGTAATACTTCTTAGCTACATATCCCTGGTTTATTGTTCTGGACTCCTTATCAAGTGTATCTGCTTTTTTGATTCGTCAGAAAGCCTACATGTAATGAAGTTAATGAAAGGAATTAAAGAAAATCAAAGTGGTGAGTGTTTCTTCTGCTTCTCTTTTAGACTGTGATGAAGAATACTCTTTTAGTGAGTATTGCAATTGTTACACTGGATCCATTTCATCATTCTTTACTAGTGTTAGTGAATCATATTCATATTTGTAAGTCATAAGAATTTTTTTGTTGTATTTATTTTGTAAGTAAATTTTTTGTAAAATTTTAAGAACTTTGTGTGAGATTCTACCGTTGCAACCCCACAAAACTTAAGAACTTTATTAAAAATTAACTCATTATTTACATTAAGAACTTCTAATAATGATGTTTGCATCGGAGTTGGTCTTATACTCATAAGACATCTACCTTTTAAGGCTCTTTAAGGCCCAAATATATTCCTATAAGCCCAAGTATTTAGTGAGGCTATTTTCGTCATTTTAGTGTGACAACGATATGGCTGTTGGCCACCGGCGTAGCAAACTGAAAAGTGGAAACCTTTAACCGACGAAATCTTTGACGATGAACCTAAACGGCGTCTCTGGTAATCCCGAACCTCCTCCGACGATAAGTTCGACTCCTAAGATGAAGATTAGTCCCAAATTGAATCGCTGGTCAATGGGTCGAGCTTTACGATCTGGTGTTAAGCTTGATCGTTCGATTCATCGTACTGATAACTCTCCTCGCCGTCAAATAGCGACGGAGGAGACTGAAAGGAAGACGTCGGCGATTCAAAGCGGTGATGATGTGGCGGGAAAGTCTATATATATGGTTTCCGATGGTACTGGTTGGACTGCAGAGCATTCCGTTAACGCTGCTTTGGGGCAATTCGAAGATTTCTTGGTGAATCGTGGGTCTTCTGTGAATACTCATCTCTTCTCTTGGGTAAAAAATTCTCCAATTTTCCTTTAGTTTCATCATCAATCACGATTTGGGGAAACAATTTGCTAACGTGTTAGACATCAACATCTTCTTACTATCACTTCTCTGATCAGACGATGTTGTTATGAGTCCTAGTGAGCAGTCTGGGTGTGAAATTTGCTAGTAACATTGCGAATTATCTGATATCTATTTCATGTCAATGAATTTTAGTGTTCATAGGGGAGGAGAATAGGTTGGCATTTTGATATATCTCAGTAAAAATATGACCTTTTCTTGTCTGGAGGTTGCAATTAGAGATCATAAGAGCAAGAAGGAACATGATATTTTGTTAAGGTTTCAGAATAGTCATTAGTTTTGCTTTGCGTGGGGATTGATTCAGGTTGAAGATGAGGAGAAGCTAATTGAGATTATCAAGCAGGCGGCAAATGAAGGGGCAATGTGTTTCTACACTTTGGCGAATCCTTCCATGGCAAAATCAGCAAAACAAGCTTGCGATCAATGGGGTGTTCTTTCGGTTGATATTCTTGGACCAATCATCGAAGGGATTGCGTCTCACTTAGGTGTGTCTCCATCAGGCCTCACCCGTGGAGCACCTGGTAGGGTCAAGAATCTCAATGATGCATATTTTAAAAGAATCGAAGCCATTGAGTTTACCATCAAGCAAGACGATGGGACTCTACCTGAGAACTTAAGCAAGGCTGATATCATTCTAGTTGGTGTTTCCCGGACAGGGAAAACGCCATTGTCGACTTACATTGCTCAAAAAGGCTACAAAGTCGCTAATGTACCATTTGTGATGGGCGTGGAACCACCCAGGACGCTCTTTGAAGTTGAACCGAGAAAGGTTTTCGCTTTGAAGATTGAGCTTGTTGTACTTCAAGCAATTAGGAGAACAAGGGCTAAAACATTAGGTGTAGATACAGAAGCTGAGAACAATTACTCAGGGATAGATCTTGTTCGAAAAGAACTGGATTTCGCAGCAAGGATCTATGAGCAAAACCCTGGATGGACTGTGATAGGTACACAACACTCGAAACTACTCTCATTAGGAATGCTCAAAATGCAGTTTTTCCTTTTCCTTTCGATGTGAACAACAAAAAGGTTTTCAAGTAGACAGTATTATCATATTAAGTGGTGTGGTTGTGGCTGTTGCAGATGTGACGAATAAGGCGATTGAAGAAACGGCGGCTGTGATTCTGAGGATGTACCATGACGGTAGAGACAGTAGTACTACTTTACCGCGCATCTCAAAACGTTACTAAAGCTCACTCCTTCGGCCGTAAAGGATTTGGTTGTATTTCTTATAAGATAAAACCTTTGCATGAATAAAGTATCGGTAATAATTGTGTAGAATAAGTTAGAGGTAAGTAATTATGTTTAAAAAAAGGTCAAATGTAAGAGCTTTTATCAAAACAAGAAAAGAAATTGCAAATGATTTGTCTTTTATATGTATAATCTATTAAAATTAGAACATAGTAATATAATAACGATTATATACGACAAAAGAACAAGTAACATTAGCATCTAGTTGAGATTAAGACGTTGCAATTTGGTAAGCAAGTTTGTAAACACGTCTTTGGATTCCATCGTAGAACACATGATCTTTTGAGCGCCTCGTAACATATGAATTTACTTAAATTTGATCGTAATTTCTGTCAAGAGAATGAAAACTCCTGAATTTTTTGAAAACACATAGACATGGCTAACCTAAGCTGGATCTTCTTGAATGGACTAAATAAATTGATCAAAGATTTAAAAGTTAGATTCAATAAACCAAAGTAACACGGACCAAGCCAGAAAGATCGTTGATATAGAGGCAACGACGAGTGTTTTAGTTATTGGTGATTAATTAGTGAGATAGAAATCTCGGACACCATAGAGCAAGCATGCTAGCTATTAAATAGTATTCACTGTTTTACTGCTTTGTTTTCTCAAATACAAAATCTATATTATATAAGTGAAACTTCAGAAAATGTAATAGTCATACATGTAAATAATGAGTACTTAACAACCATGCAATACTTTTAAGTAAAGAAATGTATATTGATTTTACGAACATTACCAAGTTGATGAATAAATAATAAACTAAGCACTATATACCATTTATTAGGCAGAAATGGTACACTCATTCCAATCAAATCCATCTCTATACTCATCAACAAACAACGGCAAATTATCGATTCGGTCGAATATTGCGGCTATATCCACAAAGCCGAGCCATTGACTAGTTGGTCGTATCAAATGTCTTCCAACGCTTCATGGTCATTGGCGTAAAGATGTTGCCGATCTTGAAGGTTTATCAAAAGGCTTGCCATTGTAACAAACTTTTATAATTCTGAGTAAAATGGTGCAAATATTCAGTCTTATGGATTCATCCTCATCTTTCTTACCATTAAGTGTTTAATATATACTAATATTCCTTTTGGCCTTGGTTACATTCTATTTTTCCTTTCTTTTTAATTTCTTTTTCTTACTATTTTTCATTTATTCTTTGTTTTTTTTCTAAAATAAAACATTTTATAAATGGTTTATAAATCTAGATAGCTAGACTAAGAGCTGATATATATATATATATATATATATATATATTTAGATAGATATTTGATAATGGTTAGTAATTCACCTATATATGTAATATATTTTCAACCCATCTACTGGTCCTGTCAGTAGATGTCAGAAACTTAAGGCTGTGGGTGGTTGTCGGAAATGCTGTCGGATATAGCCGTCACTAACGGTCAGTATGTGGTGGTTGTCGGAAGTGGTCGTACAATTGTTAGATATTTGTCAAAGCTGTGGCTTGTTGTCAGTATTTTTGTCGGAAAATCCCGACAACCACACTCCGGTCGGAACAATGGTCGGTTTGCGACCTGTTTTCTTGTAGTGTAAGCTTAAGTTAATTACTAAAATTTCAAGCATTCTTCTAGTTCTACAAACTTCTAATATAAGTTTCAAGAATTTTACTAGTTCTATATTCTTCCATTATTCTAATTCTAAATATCGTATATAATTTGTTTAAAATGTGAATTCAATTAATAAATTTTTAGGAAAAAAAAGAAAATTATGGATAGACTTTTTTTTTCTTGTTGTAAGCATTTTGAAAATTATTTAGTTTTTTATTATTATTTTAAGTAATAAATGCCATTTTTCTTTTGTTCACCTCAAACCTCACAAAGGGACATCATAGGTTATGGTTGTGGCTGTTGCAGATGCGACGAATAAGGCGATTGAATAAACCGCGACAACTACTTATGTTTTAGTCAAATGTAAGAGTTTCTATAAAGCAATGCATATGATTTGTCATTTATTTACCCATCAGCCATCAAAACTTTAAATTCAATACGTGGTTTGCCATTTATACTATTAGAATATGGTGATATAATAGTCAACATCTAGTTGAGTCGTTGAGACGTTGCAATTTTGGATGTGTAAGCAAAAGTTGGTAGACATTTCAGAATCCCATAGGAAAACATTTCCCAAACAGATCGAAGCTAGGTTCTTTCCCCAAAAAAATCGAACTTGTGTTCCTTCCCCCAAACTAATCGAATTTTTGTTCCATGTATCATTGGTATACCAAGTTTAAACCAATGGCCTAATCGCTTGGTAACATGAGTTTTCTTTGCTCAGAAATCTGTCTTCTTCTTTTTTACGGCTTGTAAGAGTAAGAACATTAGTTTATGTGAATTCAATCGTAAAAGTGGATGAAAACTCATGAATTAACGGTAATGATTGATAGTTAATATGTTCATCCACATGATTAATAAGATGCAAACACATGGCGATAGGTTAAAAAAGGTTATACGTTGCAGTCAAATGATTGGGAGGACATGCACGAAACCTTACGAAGAACCTATAATGCATGGTCCATCGATACATGTGGCTTCAAATTATTGTTTTCGATAACGTCCACCACTTTAAATATTCATTGACAACTATTTAAATTATATATTTGCAAATGCAGATATGTTATTTTACATGATTAAAATACATAAATATTGTCTCAAGTTAACGGCTAAGACAATAAATAATACTTATTTAATAATATTATGTCCTCATTTTATTTCTATTCTTTGGGATTAAACTTCGCGGGCAAAAACATTGTTTGTCTTAAGCTTTGTTAGTGACGTAAAACACAAGCAATATACAATTATTCAAAGCCAATTTGTATTTTTCTGAGGGCATAAAGAATTTTAGGCAGCCATTTGTTGCATAATAAACACATAAATAAATTGATATTATATACACAAAAATACATATAATTTATACAGACATATAGGACGACTTTTATCAATTTGGCTTCTTTATATTTCTACAAACAATGATTAGTTTTAAGAACAACAAAATTACAACAAGCATATTACACCGCAGACCATTGATAGTCAACTACATTTTTTGAGTTTATTTTAACTTCAATGTTCTAACCACAAACTCTTATAATATTTACATAATTGAGTATAAATAAATTACAATCTTCATCAACAAATCATCATCAATCGGAGCAAAACACAAAACCTAAAGAAACAACAACAAAAATGGCTACTTCAAAGCAACTACTTGTCTCTTGTTTCTTCTTAGTGTTGTTGTTAGTTCAAGCCAATGGACAAGGCTTGAAAGCTGGGTTCTACAGCAATACATGTCCAGCAGCTGAAGGTATTGTTAAGAAGGTTGTGTTTGCTGCAATGAAGAAAGCTCCTTCACTTGGTGCTCCTTTGCTTAGAATGTTTTTCCACGATTGCTTCGTTCGGGTATGTTTTTTTAATAAGTGAAGTGACTCATAAATCTTATATGTTTCGACTAAAACGACTAAGTTTTGTATTCGTATAATCAACAGGGATGTGATGGATCAATTTTGTTAGACTCATCGAAGAATCAAGCTGAGAAGAATGCAGTTCCTAACCTAAGTCTTCGAGGGTTTGGAATTATAGATGATTCTAAGGCTGCTTTAGAAAAAGTGTGTCCAGGCATTGTTTCTTGCTCTGATATCTTGGCCCTTGTTGCTAGAGACGCAATGGTTGCAGTAAGTAATCTTCACATTATATGAACACAAAAATTCAACATATCCTCTAAACTCACTTTATATATGTTAACTTTAGCTTGAAGGACCATCATGGGAAGTTGAAACTGGAAGAAGAGATGGTAGAGTTTCTAACATCAGTGAGGTCAACTTGCCATCACCTTTTGATAACATCACCAAGCTTGTCAATCAATTTGCCTCTAAGGGTCTCGACGAGAAAGATCTAGTTGTTCTTTCAGGTACGCTTAAGTGGTTGTAGTCTATAGTTGTTTCATTTTCTATATATTAAACTCGTTCTTGATTTGGTATATATGCTTGATTGACTTTTCAAGGTGGACACACTATTGGATTGGGACATTGTCCTCTAATATCAAACCGGCTATACAATTTCACCGGAAAGGGAGACAGCGACCCGACTTTGGACCCGGAATACGCAGCTAAACTCAGGATGAAATGCAAGCCGACCGATGTCACAACTCCTCTAGAGATGGATCCAGGAAGTTTCAGGACTTTTGACGTGAGCTACTTCACGTTAGTGGCTAAGAGAAGAGGACTTTTCCAATCGGATGCTGCTTTATTGGACAACCCTAAGACTAAGGCTTATGTCTTCCAACAGGCAAGAACTCATGGGTCAACGTTCTTCCATGACTTTGGTGTCTCAATGGTCAAAATAGGTCGGACTGAAGTTCTTACCGGTCATGCTGGTGAGATCCGTAAGACGTGTCGGTCTCCTAATTAGAGATACAAAAATTAAAATATTACTCTGCCAGTTTTATTCTTGTGGACGTTTGCTTCTATTATCTTTAAAATTGTGAGTTTTTGGGTATTGCTTTTGTGGGAATAAGTTGTTGTATTTAAAAATATAAAAAAATCTTAAAGATCACATTTTTATTATACATGTTAGGATATTTGGTGGCATCAATCATTTCGAAAACTCTCTTTTTTTGTAACCGCGAAACTCCAATTTTTAGAAACTACAAATTCTAACTAGTGAAAATTTGCATCAACTTTTATAAAAAATCGGTATATGTAACACATAAGACAAACGCATAATCCTACATAAACTGCAAAAACCTATGTGAATTCCTTTCCCAAACGAATTAAATACATGTTTCCTGAACTGTCTATTTTGGAAAACATTAGTCTCCAACTATATCAAATTATTATATTATTAGTTTACATTGTTGGACGAGTACAATTATTCATAATAAATGTTATATTGAGACAGATATTCAGAAAGTAATTAATTAAAAACCACCAACTTCAGAAGCACATCTATTCCAAACATTAGGAATCTTGAGAAGACCTTTAGAAGCAAATGGTTTATAAAAATAAGACTGACACATAAGATTCCTCAGAGCCATGTGACATTCGTTACCAGACACAATCATTCTCACACAACAAAACCTCGAAGTTGGTTTGTTTTGAAGAATCTCAGACATGACTTCATCGTTACATTTAAGTCCTCCCATATTGTTACCACAAGTCATGACATAGTCAATACGTTCTTGTGTCAGTTTCTTAAGCATGTCAATATTGTATTCAACCGCAGTCGGTGAATTAGCAAACGTCGAGTCTAAATCAACATTGCGATCTATCGATGGTTTTTCATAGTCTTCAAGTTTTGTGGCCAAAGTTGAATAAGCAAACAATGCCAACGTAAGGAATTGCATGAAAACAAACTTTTTCTTCATTTTCTCTACCTTTGCTAATTAAAATTTGTATGTTATATACATACCTAGTCCATTAATTGACTGTTTTTAACGTATTGGTTGTATTTTTAATTAATTAAACTAAGTTTTATGTTTGTTTGTTTCTCATTAATAAATTTCTTTTATTTATTTTAATTAGCTTTAAAATTAAAGTTGATGTATATAAACTTCAGTGAAAACTACTTCAATTAATGTCAAAAGTTTCAATAAAGCTCATACGGACATGGTCGAGTGGTAATATTAAAATTTGAGAAAATAATAAAATATTATTCATGAAAACATCATCAGGGCTATCATGTATTCTCATAATTCCGAGATTAGTCAGAATTCATGATCTGTTGACTCATGGATTCGTTGAACTGGTACATGAAAAAAATTTCTAATTGGTCTAGAGTACTCTAATATTTTATGGTGATCATACTGTATCTGTTGAACTCGATTACCTAACTATATAAAAAAGAGTTCCAATGAACTCCGTAGATTATGATATGAATTTTTCTTGTTGTTTAACCAAACAAAAAGAACCGGTTTATGGAAATTCAGTTTCTTCATACCAATTGGACGGTGCTCCATTTATCATTTGATTTTCTTTTTGTTTTTTAAACGAAAAATGTAGTTTGATCGGAGTTCTTAAGGATTCTTGATATCTGTATTTATGGACGATTGGGATTTGTGTTGGAAATCTCGAGGAATCAAAACTACGTGGCGATAAATGATTTGCCTTATCCAATGGTTTTGGTAGATACAAAATACAATAAAATATAAATATAATTCCATGTCTTGCTCATGATTCACGTTATGGTATTGAGTTTAGTTTATGGTGATCTTTAGTTTGTGGCCCCTTTTCCCCAAAATCTCTATCACACGACTCTGTTTTTGTTTGATTCCTTTCTCTTTTGATTTCTAACTACAAATCCGTCGTAAATTAACACTACACGGACAAAGCACTCCTTTTTCTCGTTACTCTTCCGACAAAGCCTTCGTCTTTCGATCATCTTGGTTTGGTTTTCTCTGTTAGGTCTGTCTGATTTAGCGGATGAAACCTGTCGGATTCAGTGTGTGATAAGGAAAAAAAGCTTAATTTTGAGTTCAATTGAGGCAAATTCTTCAAATTGGTAAAAATGGCATCAGTTGCTGAGAGCTCTTTTTCTCTTCTGTGTCAAATCAAGAGCCAGCGTCGTGTCACTTCGTCTGCGTTGAGGAATTCGAGTCTTGTTCGAGTTTCTTCTCCTGATTTCGCTTCTGGGTCGCTGTCATTCCGTTACCGGAGCTTTGTCTTGGGACATCGATGGAAGTGTGTGAGGCGTGTGGAGGCTACGAGCTCAGATTCTTCTGGAGCTGAGAACGGAGATGAGCCAGAGGATGCGCTTCAGGCTACCATTGAGAAGAGCAAGAAGGTTCTTGCTATGCAAAGGATCCTACTTGAGCAGGTAATTTGATCATCGAGTCTGATTACTGAGTTTGATGGATTTCGTTGGAACTTTTTCAGCTCTGGAACTTTAATAGATTTACTGGGTTTGATAAAGTTAATCTTTTAGCCTTTTGAAAATAATTCAATGTGAATATTAGGTCATTCAATTGTTTTCTAGTATCTCAGTATATTCTGTAGAGTAGACAAGATTCATCTCAGTAAGTGAGAACGTTATTAAAGAATATGGTGCTTGTGTAAGGATCTGTGAAAACTTGATACTTAGTTCTATAATCATCTATTTTGGAGGCTGATCATGAGTAGTTCTACGATTAGATGTATTGAATTGTTCTTTTACATTTGTGTTAGGATTCTTTTACTTCATCTGTCTTGTTACTCTTCAGATTGCTGAAAGGAGGAAGCTTGTCTCATCTGTTAAAGAGAGCACACCTAGCTTGGATGATGTAAAAGTTTCTGCCAAAGAAGAGTATAGTACTTCTGAAAATTCAAATACTTATTTAACTACGACAGAGAAGATGGATGTAGTAACAAACAGAAGTGTAAGCTCAAGCAGTTATGGCAAGTCATCTTTAAACAAAGAACCAGAAGCTAAGACTGTATCTCCTAGTACTGAATCCGTGAAGAAAAGCATACAAAGCTCAGCGCCCGTGCAATCTTCTTCCCCTGTAACCTCTCCTGAGAAATCATCTGGTGTAGTCAGTAATGGGAAACCATGGTCTAGCGTAGTAGCTTCCAGTCTAGATCCTCCTAATAAAGTATCTTCTACTATGACCTCTTCTGAGAAAACTTCTGATCCTGTAACTTCTCCTGGAAAACCGAGTAAATCTCAGGCTAAAGCATTTTGGTCAGACCCACTACCATCTTATTTGACTCAAGCACCTAAAACATCATATGTAAAGACAGAAGAGTACATGAAAACAAGGGAGGAAAAAACACCTGAGAAAGCTAGTAGTGAAGATAATGAACCTGGGAAAGACGAAGAGCAGCCGCCTCCACTAGCGGGAGCAAATGTTATGAATGTGATATTGGTAGCAGCAGAATGTGCTCCATTTTCCAAAACAGGTAATTATTCCATTGTTATCTTTGATATATTGTGCGGGTTTTGTTTTACTTGTGCTTAAGTAGGCTTCTCTTAGAGTAAATGAACTGAAGACTGATTAATTCTATAGGTGGCCTTGGAGATGTAGCTGGCGCTTTGCCAAAGGCTTTGGCTCGGCGTGGACATAGGGTTATGGTAATATTTATCACATAGTGCCTTTTTTGTGTGTTCAGTTAGCTCTCTGACTAATTATGGACATTGAAACTCAACCTTCTTAGTTAATTTTTGTCTTTATTTTCTTGTCAGGTTGTGGTACCTCGTTATGCAGAGTATTCTGAAGCCAAAGATTTAGGGGTACGGAAGAGATATAAGGTGGCTGGGCAGGTATAAAAGCTGTTAATGTGGCAACTTTGGAAATTTCGTTCCTTTTCATGTGGTCAGAAAAAAATTCATGTGGAGCACACTTCACTGCAGGATATGGAAGTAATGTACTTCCATGC
>JAKUCM010004760.1:0-35811 GCA_023374145.1 Lepidium sativum | reverse complement strand
GAGAGAAAATCAAATGAAAGGCTTTAAAATTTTATTTATGATTTTTCTAATCCTGACCCTGTGCCGGTTGGCACCTGCTGGTTTTTCTCCAACTTGGTATAATTTTTCTTAAACCAATTGCGAGACAACCAGATTCGGTCTAATCTTATTAAACGAGATCATTCAGGGCTATTTTAAATTAGATTATATTTTATTTCAGTTTATCACATTAGAACCCTGAAACCATAAACCCTAATTTTTTATTTCAATGAAACCCTAATTTTTCGATTTCAATGAAGCCCTAATTTTTCGATTTCAATGAAACCCTAATCATGCAATTCTAATTCAATTAAAACAAACTTTTAATCTATCAATCAAGCATGAAAACATCAGATTTCATTAAGGTTACAACCAGCTCTGATTTTTTGATTTCAACAAAACCCTAATCGTGCAAGTTTAATTCAATTAAAACAAACTTTTAATCAATCAATCAAGCATGAAAAAAAATCAGATTTCAATAAGATTATAGCCTACTCTGATTTTCAATTTCGGCAATAATACAAACAGCTCTGAGTTTCGATTTCATCAAAACACTAATCACGCGATTCTAATTCAATTAAAATAAACTTTCAATCAAACATGAAAACATCAGATTTAAATACACAACCTATTTTTGACTCCCTAAACAGTCAAAAATTTAGAATTTAACAAAAATAAATTAACAAATATTAAAACTGTTAATCTTTTAATTTCACACTTTTATAATTAACTAGTTAAATACCTGCGCTATACTGCAGTAAAATTTTCTAAAACTTATTTTGTAAAATCTATATGATAACTGAAACATTGAAATATGAAACAATATTGAGGTTAATGGTGACAATCCCTTCATCTATTTATTGTACAGTTGCATAAGATATAATTCTTTTTTTTCTTTTTGCAATTTCCCCTCCATTTTGTTTCCATGATATTATGGGTTGTTGGGTTTTGCCATTAGGAGGATCCGGCTTTACAGTTGATGATGAGATATATTAAGATCATGGAAACCAGGTTGCCTAAAAAGGACATTGATGGCTTTTTAGATCATTGTTATTCATGACGGATATTCAATTATCTCTTTGTTTGAGTTCACACTACAAACAAACTTATTTTCTTCAGCCATAACATCATACTTAGCTCTCTTCTTCTAAGCATTTTCCGTTTTACACAACCACAAGAAAAATAATAAATTCTCTAAATTCATATCAACAATAACATTCACCATGGAAGCTTCAAAAGCTTAAATATGTTTGTCCACGAATTTGCCTGGTACTATTCTTACTAATCTCACGCAACAGGTTGCCAAACAATCTTTGGGCCTTCAAAACAAAATAAATCAGAAACCCTAATTCTTTGTACTGAGAACTTTGGGTAATCCAATCCACACCTCATTGCTACTGAAAGCAAATATAAGAGAGGCTAGAAGCAGTTCGATGATGAACGCAGATGAGAGAAATCAATCTTCTGTTGGAACTTTATTTTTGACACATAATTATTTTGTTATTTTATTAATGAAATAATGATTTTTAGTCTTTAGATTTCTTGTAATAAGCACTATAATATAGTGTAATTACGTGTCAAAGACAAATAAAGTTTGAATGAGAAAAAACTGGATCAAAATAAGCAACTTGGGAAAATTGCCTAAGACAACTAAAATTCCTAATGGACCAAATTTTAATTGGTTGTAGGCCTTTTAAGAAAGCCCTCAAATTTTTGTAGCATCTTAAGCATGTATTTGCATACTATTGGACCACAAAACGTGAGGCTCATTAAGCCAATGAAACAAAGAGTTGCCCTAGCTTGGTGTTGTGTCTCCTTGCTCCTTCTTGGCCAAAATTGAAGAGAAAAACAAAATGTTCAAATTAATTGCTTTGATTCTCATTGATTTCGATCACTAAAACGAATCAAGGACTTGCCATGTTTGGTTGATTTTGATCCTATATTAAGGCTACAATGCTCAATAAAATAATAGACTTTTGGTTGAAGAGCAATTTCTCATATTTCTTTCTTGTAAGTTCATATTTGTTTTGTGTTCATAGTAGAATAATATGTTCGTAGATTCCACGATTTGGTGAAGAAAACATGGTCTATAGTTAATTGTATATTGATATTAAAGTCTCTCTAATACCACCTCACTGTAGGAGATTTATCAAAGAGATCAAATCTCGCCTTCATCGTTCTTGCTTAAGTTATTTTTTTTCATTTTTTAAAGTTTTGTATTTTTAAGTTTTAATTTATCCGAATTTGGATTTATATTTGTATAAGGTCAATATGAGTGAAATTTAAATACAAAGATTAACAGTTTGAATCCAATAAATCTCATTATGTCGGATTAATTTATGCTCAACTTTGTTTTATAAACTCGTTTTTCCCCAGATTTTGAATGTTCTTCGTGTTCTTATTTTTGGCTCAGTTTTGATCCAACAAGAGGAGTAATTCGAAGACATATACTGTTTGTGGTTTATTCAGGTCAATTTAAGTGAGCCAGATTTAATTTAACATCGTCTAAACCATAATCAGTTTCCTGGTTCATTATAAGTGACCGGTTTAAATCGAGTACTTTATTTTTTCTGGTTCAATTTAAGTGAATCTGTTTCAATCGATTTCATTGAATTACCAAGATCAATTTCTCGTTACTCCGGTTCAAATTAAGTTGTCTCATAACTACAGTTCATCTTGGTTTAGTTGAATTTGTTTTGGTCTATCAAACTACTTTAAAAATCAATTTGACTTCTTCTTTTACGCTTATCACTTTTATACTTATCTTAACACAAAATATTCAAATATATCTACGCTTATCCTATACACACACATATTCAAATAATTATTAAATTATTATTTTATGTTCGTGGTCATCTTTGAATAAAATACAAAATATTTTTTTTATTTCAATACGACTTAATTGAAATTAAAATAAATTTATCAATTAAAAATGAAATTTTGAAAGACTGTTCTGGATGATTTATAGAGTGAAATGGTTTCTCTATTTTAAGAGAATTGTTTTACTATTTGGAGTTAGTTTTCTCTATTTAAAAATATTCATGTTAATATTGTTTCAAAATTAATTTCGTTTATTGTTAGTTTTGTTTATTGTTAGTGTTGTTTATTTTTAAGTGTGAATTAGGTAGATATTCATGAAAAACAATTAATTAAAAAATTAGCAATGAAAATCTGTAAATGAAGAAATAACAATGGCCCACGTGATGAATTGACTATTATGGTCTTCCCGAAATTTGGAGAAAAAGAGAGAAAAGACAAACCTATTAATATTGGATAACATATGTGTTAGTTGCTAACTCAAAATATATAACATGGTCGCTAACTGAAAATATATAACATGGTAATTAAAATATCATTTGGTAAGGTATATCGTATTAGGATAACACATTTAGTATCCGTTATGATAAAATATAATACTTATTACCACAATTCTTATTTGGGTAACATATTTGTTATCCGCTAACTGAAAGTATATAACACGGTAACCAAAATATTATCCGGAAAGGTATATTGTACATGGTCAACACATTTGGTATTTGCTAACATAAGATAAATACACCGTAACACATTTTTTCCGAGTTCACACATTTATTATCCGCTAAATACCAAATTAGTGAATATGTGTTTCAGTTACCCCGTAAATGTAAGTACCAAATATTATTGAAGTTATGAAAATTATGGGTAAAATTATCCAGCGTGTGGTGAACATGCTGCTACAATTCATGTATGAAAAAAGTCACCTAATTATGCTAAAGTTTTTGGTAACCATTCAAATTTTGTCTATTCTTAAATTAACTTTATAGGTTGTTATTTTGATTTGTATTATAAAAAAAATCATTTTAATTGCATGTAACATCTAGTCTTGTGGCAATGGTAAGTTTACTAAAGGCAGATGCACTTACACATTCATGGATCGAGTCCTACCACCTACATTATGTAATAATTTGGCTAATGGACCGGCCAATTGTTATTCAATATTGAGAAAAAAAAAATCATTTTTATTTTACATATTTTGTCAAAAAAATACATACAAATTTTCAAGTAATCGAAAAGACATCAAAGTAGAATTTGTGTTGCTCTAACTATAATACCCACAACTCAAACCTAACAAAAGAAAAAAATGAGCACAAATAAAGCAGACAGGCCATGATTATTTACATATATGCTTCGTAAACCGTCTGCTTTATTTATGCTCATTTCTTCTTTTGTTAGGTTTGAGTTGTGGGTTTTATTCTCCTTATACTCATCCATTAACATTAGTTAAAAATCATTATGGGTTGGTCTTTAAGCATTCTCAAATCTCTAATTTTCTGAGTTTGAACATATAAACTATGGGTAAAACCTAAAAAATACACCAACTATGTTTGATTCACTAAAGAGTAAAAAATTTAGAATTCAACAAAAATGAATTAACAAATGTTAAAACTGTTAATCTTTTAATTCCACACTTTTATAATTAACTAGTTAAATACCTGCGCTACACTGCAGCATAATTTTCTAAAAATTATTTTGTAAAATCTATATGATAACTAAAACATTGAAAGAGCTGTAAAAAAATAAGAAAAGAGGAAACAATATTCAGGTTAATAGTGACAATCCCTTCATCCATTTATTGTACAGTTGCATAAGATATAATTCTTTTTTTCTTTTTGCAATTTCCCCTCCATTTTGTTTCCATGATATTATGGGTTGTTGGGTTTTGCCATTAGGAGGATCCGGCTTTACAGTTGATGATGAGATATATTTAGATCATGGAAACCAGGTTGCCTGAAAAGGACATTGATGGCTTTTTAGATCATTTTTATTCATGACGGATATTCAATTATCGCTTTGTTTGAGTTCACACTACAAACAAACATATTCTCTTTAGCCATAACATCATACTTAGCTCTCTTCTTCTAAGCAATTTCCGTTTTACACAACCACAAGAAAAGTAATAAATTCTCTAAATTCATATCAACAATAACATTCTCCATGGAAGCTTTAAAAACTTGAATATGTTTGTCCACACCTCATTGCTACTGAAAGCAAATATAAGAGAGGCTAGAAGCAGCTCGATGATGAACGTAGATGAGAGAAATCAATCTTCTGTTGGAACTTTATTTTTGACACATAATTATTATGTTATTTTATTAATGAAATAATGATTTTTAGTCTTTATATTTCTTGTAATAAGCACTATAATATAGTGTAATTACATGTCAAAGACAAATAAAGTTTGAATGAGAAAAAATTAAATCAAACTATGCAACTTGGGAAAATTGTCTAAGACAACTAAAATTCCTAATGAGCCAAATTTTAATTGGTTGTTGGTCTTTTAAGAAAGCCCTCAAATTGTTGTAGCATCTTAAGCATGTATTTGCCTACTATTGGGCCACAAAACGTGAGGCTCATTAACCCCATGAAACAAAGAGTTGCCCTAGCTTCGTGTTATGTCTCCTTGCTCCTTCTTGGCCAAAATTGAAGAGAAAAACAAAATGTTCAAATTAATTGCTTTGATTCTCATTGATTTCGATCACTAAAACGAATCAAGGACTTGCCATGTTTGGTTGATTTTGATCCTATATTAAGGCTACAATGCTCAATAAAATAATAGACTTTTGGTTGAAGAGCAATTTCTCATATTTCTTTCTTGTAAGTTCATATTTGTTTTGTGTTCATAGTAGAATAATATGTTCGTAGATTCCACGATTTGGTGAAGAAAACATGGTCTATAGTTAATTGTATATTGATATTAAAGTCTCTCTAATACCACCTCACTGTAGGAGATTTATCAAAGAGATCAAATCTCGCCTTCATCGTTCTTGCTTAAGTTATTTTTTTTCATTTTTTAAAGTTTTGTATTTTTAAGTTTTAATTTATCCGAATTTGGATTTATATTTGTATAAGGTCACTATGAGTGAAATTTAAATACAAAGATTAACAGTTTGAATCCAATAAATCTCATTATGTCGGATTAATTTATGCTCAACTTTGTTTTATAAACTCGTTTTTCCCCAGATTTTGAATGTTCTTCGTGTTCTTATTTTTGGCTCAGTTTTGATCCAACAAGAGGAGTAATTCGAAGACATATACTGTTTGTGGTTTATTCAGGTCAATTTAAGTGAGCCAGATTTAATTTAACATCGTCTAAACCATAATTAGTTTCCTGGTTCATTATAAGTGACCGGTTTAAATCGAGTACTTTATTTTTTCTGGTTCAATTTAAGTGAATCTGTTTCAATCGATTTCATTGAATTACCAAGATCAATTTCTCGTTACTCCGGTTCAAATTAAGTTGTCTCATAACTACAGTTCATCTTGGTTTAGTTGAATTTGTTTTGGTCTATCAAACTACTTTAAAAATCAATTTGACTTCTTCTTTTACGCTTATCACTTTTATACTTATCTTAACACAAAATATTCAAATATATCTACGCTTATCCTATACACACACATATTCAAATAATTATTAAATTATTATTTTATGTTCGTGGTCATCTTTGAAGAAAATACAAAATAATTTTTTTATTTCAATACGACTTAATTGAAATTAAAATAAATTTATCAATTAAAAATGAAAATTTGAAAGACTGTTCTGGATGATTTATAGAGTGAAATGGTTTCTCTATTTTAAGAGAATTGTTTTACTATTTGGAGTTAGTTTTCTCTATTTAAAAATATTCATGTTAATATTGTTTCAAAATTAATTTCGTTTATTGTTAGTTTTTTTTATTGTTAGTGTTGTTTATTTTTAAGAGTGAATTAGGTAGATATTCATGAAAAACAATTAATTAAAAAATTAGCAATGAAAATCTGTAAATGAAGAAATAACAATGGCCCACGTGATGAATTGACTATTATGGTCTTCCCGAAATTTGGAGAAAAAGAGAGAAAAGACAAACCTATTAATATTGGATAACATATGTGTTAGTTGCTAACTCAAAATATATAACATGGTCGCTAACTGAAAATATATAACATGGTAATTAAAATATCATTTGGTAAGGTATATCGTATTAGGATAACACATTTAGTATCCGTTATGATAAAATATAATACTTATTACCACAATTCTTATTTGGGTAACATATTTGTTATCCGCTAACTGAAAGTATATAACACGGTAACCAAAATATTATCCGGAAAGGTATATTGTACATGGTCAACACATTTGGTATTTGCTAACATAAGATAAATACACTCTAACACATTTTTTCCGAGTTCACACATTTATTATCCGCTAAATACCAAATTAGTGAATATGTGTTTCAGTTACCCCGTAAATGTAAGTACCAAATATTATTGAAGTTATGAAAATTATGGGTAAAATTATCCAGCTTGTGGTGAACATGCTGCTACAATTCATGTATGAAAAAAGTCACCTAATTATGCTAAAGTTTTTGGTAACCATTCAAATTTTGTCTATTCTTAAATTAACTTTATAGGTTGTTATTTTGATTTGTATTATAAAAAAAATCATTTTAATTGCATGTAACATCTAGTCTTGTGGCAATGGTAAGTTTACTAAAGGCAGATGCACTTACACATTCATGGATCGAGTCCTACCACCTACATTATGTAATAATTTGGCTAATGGACCGGCCAATTGTTATTCAATATTGAGAAAAAAACAATCATTTTTATTTTACATATTTTGTCAAAAAAATACATACAAATTTTCAAGTAATCGAAAAGACATCAAAGTAGAATTTGTGTTGCTCTAACTATAATACCCACAACTCAAACCTAACAAAAGAAAAAAATGAGCACAAATAAAGCAGACAGGCCATGATTATTTACATATATGCTTCGTAAACCGTCTGCTTTATTTATGCTCATTTCTTCTTTTGTTAGGTTTGAGTTGTGGGTTTTATTCTCCTTATACTCATCCATTAACATTAGTTAAAAATCATTATGGGTTGGTCTTTAAGCATTCTCAAATCTCTAATTTTCTGAGTTTGAACATATAAACTATGGGTAAAACCTAAAAAATACACCAACTATGTTTGATTCACTAAAGAGTAAAAAATTTAGAATTCAACAAAAATGAATTAACAAATGTTAAAACTGTTAATCTTTTAATTCCACACTTTTATAATTAACTAGTTAAATACCTGCGCTATACTGCAGCATAATTTTCTAAAAATTATTTTGTAAAATCTATATGATAACTAAAACATTGAAAGAGCTGTAAAAAAATAAGAAAAGAGGAAACAATATTCAGGTTAATAGTGACAATCCCTTCATCCATTTATTGTACAGTTGCATAAGATATAATTCTTTTTTTCTTTTTGCAATTTCCCCTCCATTTTGTTTCCATGATATTATGGGTTGTTGGGTTTTGCCATTAGGACGATCCGGCTTTACAGTTGATGATGAGATATATTTAGATCATGGAAACCAGGTTGCCTGAAAAGGACATTGATGGCTTTTTAGATCATTTTTATTCATGACGGATATTCAATTATCGCTTTGTTTGAGTTCACACTACAAACAAACATATTCTCTTTAGCCATAACATCATACTTAGCTCTCTTCTTCTAAGCAATTTCCGTTTTACACAACCACAAGAAAAGTAATAAATTCTCTAAATTCATATCAACAATAACATTCTCCATGGAAGCTTTAAAAACTTGAATATGTTTGTCCACACCTCATTGCTACTGAAAGCAAATATAAGAGAGGCTAGAAGCAGCTCGATGATGAACGTAGATGAGAGAAATCAATCTTCTGTTGGAACTTTATTTTTGACACATAATTATTATGTTATTTTATTAATGAAATAATGATTTTTAGTCTTTATATTTCTTGTAATAAGCACTATAATATAGTGTAATTACATGTCAAAGACAAATAAAGTTTGAATGAGAAAAAATTAAATCAAACTATGCAACTTGGGAAAATTGTCTAAGACAACTAAAATTCCTAATGAGCCAAATTTTAATTGGTTGTTGGTCTTTTAAGAAAGCCCTCAAATTGTTGTAGCATCTTAAGCATGTATTTGCCTACTATTGGGCCACAAAACGTGAGGCTCATTAACACCATGAAACAAAGAGTTGCCCTAGCTTCGTGTTATGTCTCCTTGCTCATTCTCGGCCAACATTGAAAAGAAAAACAAAATGTTTAAATTAATTGCTTTGATTCTCATTGATTTCGATCACTAAAACGACTCAAGGACTTGCCATGTTTGGCTGATTTTGATCCTATATTAAGGCTACAATGCTCAATAAAATAATAGACTTTTGGTTGAAGAGCAATTTCTCATATTTTTTTCTTGTAAGTTCATATTTGTTTTGTGTTCATAGTAGAATAATATGTTTGTAGATTCCACGATTTGGTGAAGAAAACATGGTCTATAGTTAATTTTATATTGGTATTAAAGTCTCTCTAATACCGCCTCACTGTAGGAGATTCATTAAGGAGATCAAATCTCGCCTTCATCGTTCTTGCTTAAGTTATTTTTTTTCCTTTTTCAAAGTTTTGTATTTTTAAGTTTTAATTTATCCGAATTTGGATTTATATTTGTATAAGGTCACTATGAGTGAAATTTAAATACAAGGATTAACAGTTTGAATCCAATAAATCTCATTATGTCGGATTAATTTATGCTCAACTTTGTTTTATAAACTCGTTTTTCCCCAGATTTTGAATGTTCTTCGTGTTCTTATTTTTGGCTCAGTTTTGATCCAACAAGAGGAGTAATTCGAAGACATATACTGTTTGTGGTTTATTCAGGTCAATTTAAGTGAGCCAGATTTAATTTAACATCGTCTAAACCATAATCAGTTTTCTGGTTCATTATAAGTGACCGGTTTAAATCGAGTACTTTATTTTTTCTTGTTCAATTTAAGTGAATCTGTTTCAGTCGATTTCATTGAATTACCAAGATCAATTTCTGGTTACTCCGGTTCAAATTAAGTTGTCTCATAACTACAGTTCATCTTGGTTTAGTTGAATTTGTTTTGGTCTATCAAACTACTTTAAAAATCAATTTGACTTCTTCTTTTACGCTTATCACTTTTATACTTATCTTAACACAAAATATTCAAATATATCTACGCTTATCCTATACACACACATATTCAAATAATTATTAAATTATTATTTTATGTTCGTGGTCATCTTTGAATAAAATATAAAATATTTTTTTTATTTCAATACGACTTAATTGAAATAAAATAAATTTATCAATTAAAAATGAAATTATTTATTTTATTTTTTTCTTGCCTTTTATTTATGTTTATTACTTGTATAATTTTTGTAAATTGTTTCTTCTATTTATTTGTAATCTACTTCTTCTCCCCTTATATTTTTATTTTATTTTTCTGTTAAACATAAATTATGACATCGAATAACGATACTCATATGGTCGATTCTGACATCAACCCCTTTGAACCAAAAAAACTAATGACTTGACACCCTCTCGGAGTGGTCCACCATTATTTGTGCAAGAACTCGTGGTTCCTAATGCCATTGTCACGCCCGAGAAATTCGATGGTACGGATTTTAATGTGTGGCAAGATAAGATGTTGTTCTTCTTGACAACACTTAAATTGGCTCGGTACTTAACCAAGGATAAACATATGCTTCCTTCGAATAATACCAAACCACATGCTTTGGCTAGCGTCCATGCGTGGGACCATGGTATGTAATGGGTACATCAATGCTCGCTTGGAAGGATTCCTTTTTAAGGTCTTCCAAGAGTACAAAACTTCCAAAGCCCTTTGGGAGGCCTTACAAGGAAAGTACAAATCGTACAATGTTGGCTCCGGGAAGTTTCCTACCCGCAAATTCCTAGACTTCAAAATGGTGGATTCAAAATCCATCATGGAACAACTCCACGAACTTCAAATGCTTGTACACGAACTTGCAAAATAGGGGATGCAAATCTGTGAGAATTTCATTGTGAATTGTTTCACCGAGAAATTACCACCAATCTGGATTGATTTCAAATGGTATCTCGACTACAAGCAAAAGCAACTCACCTTACCAATTTTGGTTCCACGGCTTCAAAATGAATCTTCCAAACATGAGAAGTTGGACTCGTTTATGATGGCTCACAATGCCAACATGGCCGAGTACAACCGTAAAGGTAAGGCTAATGTCTGTCCTTCTAATGGTGGTCCAAAACGTGTTCAAAAATGATTGGGACGTAAAGGCTCGCCAAGGCGTCAAGTAGACCAACAAGAAGTTGTTAGGAAGTGTAACTATTACAAGAAGCTTGAGCACAAGGTGGCAGATTGTCGTTCCCGTACCAAAATTCAAAACCAAGCAAACCTCACGGAAGTGGATTTGTGTGCGATCATCACCGAAGCACACATTACTAAAGAAAATCCGATGGAGTGGAGGTATGACACGGGGGCTATGACACAAATATTTGTCAACTGTGATATGTTTTGTACTTACAAAAAGTACACCACTAAAGAACATCTTTTGATGGAAAACGTCTCACACTCCAAGATCGAAGGCGCTGGCAAGGTGGTTTTGAAGATGACATCATGAATAGAGTTCACTCTCGCAACTGTGAAGCACGTACACGACATGAGGAAGAACTTGATCTCAGGAACATTGATCAGAAAGTATGGCTTTGACATCAATTTTTCGTCTAATCAATTGATCTTTAGGAAGAACAGGGTGTTTATTGGGAAGGGCTATGTCTCACGGGGACTAGTTAAAATGAGTGTCCACCATAATGATGGGGTTTCAATCTCCAAAAATGTTCTAACCAATTCCGCTGATAATAAGAATTTTGTTGCTGATGTGGTTGAGTATTATAATTATTGGCACATGCGTTTAGGACACGTGGATTCTAAATCAATCAAATGATTACTGAATTTAAATTAAATTCATATATGTCCAATTAACAAGGACAAATGTGAGATATTTGTTCAAGCAAAACTCACTAAAACACTATCACCTTAAGTAGAAATAAATATCGAACCTCTCAAACTAATCCATACAGATTCATAGTTAGAGGGTTTCTCTAGATAGTTAAAAACAGAAATTGTTTGTCACCAAACTTACTACATTTTCTATTATAATGAATTCCTAAAGTGCTTCACCAAAAACAAAGAAATTTTTTTTCTTTTTCATAAATAATGAGGCATAAATTATACAAACACAGATACTAAAAAAAACATGCTTTATATATATCGAAAAATATTTGCATTTCTATAATAAAAACAATTTAACTGCAGCTTGTATCAAACCATTCAAGAGCCCTGCAAATGGGAGATTTATGATTTGGATCACGTGCTGGATTGAAATATAGTTCATGACCGTATTGAGCTTCATTGCACATTCTTTTGCAAGCTTTTTCGCAAACAGTAGGAGTCGCATTTTTGGCAGCTTCCAAACATTGATTTGGGCAGTCCTTGAGACAAGTCTCCACCTTATTTGAATGAGATGCTTGTGCCATAAATATTACTAGAGACAACAATATGATCATCAAAGCATTGCATGGATTCTTGAAACTTTGTCCTGCCATAACTAAGATAATTTTGAAAGATTTTCAACTCTATGTTTCTTTTTTTTTGTGATTTTCTAATAAAATTTGTTTGATGAGAAATTAATGAAGACTGTTCTGGATGATTTATAGAGTGAAATGGTTTCTCTATTTTAAGAGAAGTGTTTTACTGTTTGGAGTTAGTTTTCTCTATTTAAAGATATTCATGTTAATATTGTTTCAAAATTAATTTCGTTTATTGTTAGTTTTGTTTATTGTTAGTGTTGTTTATTTTTAAGAGTGAATTAGGTAGATATTCATGAAAAACAATTAATTAAAAAATTAGCAATGAAAATCTGTAATTGAAGAAATAACAATGGCCCACGTGATTAATTGACTATTATGGTCTTCCCGAAATTTGGAGAAAAAGAGAGAAAAGACAAACCTATTAATATTGGATAACATATGTGTTAGTTGCTAACTCAAAATATATAACATGGTCGCTAACTGAAAATATATAACATGGTAATTAAAATATCATTTGGTAAGGTATATCGTATTAGGATAACACATTTAGTATCCGTTATGATAAAATATAATACTTATTAGCACAATTCTTATTTGGGTAACATATTTGTTATCTGCTAACTGAAAGTATATAACACGGTAACCAAAATATTATCCGGAAAGGTATATTGTACATGGTCAACACATTTGGTATTTGCTAACATAAGATAAATACACTGTAACACATTTTTTCCGAGTTCACACATTTATTATCCGCTAAATACCAAATTAATGAATATGTGTTTCAGTTACCCCGTAAATGTAAGTACCAAATATTATTGAAGTTATGAAAATTATGGGTAAAATGATCCAGCGTGTGGTGAACATGCTGCTACAATTCATGTATGAAAAAAGTCACCTAATTATGCTAAAGTTTTTGGTAACCATTCAAATTTTGTCTATTTTTAAATTAACTTTATAGGTTGTTATTTTGATTTGTATTATAAAAAAAATCATTTTAATTGCATGTAACATCTAGTCTTGTGGCAATGGTAAGTTTACTAAAGGCAGATGCACTTACACATTCATGGATCGAGTCCTACCACCTACATTATGTAGTAATTTGGCTAATGGACCGGCCAATTGTTATTCAATATTGAGAAAAAAAAACAATCATTTTAATTTTACATATTTTGTCAAAAAAATACATACAAATTTGCAAGTAATCGAAAAGACATCAAAGAAGAATTTGTGTTGCTCTAACTATAATACCCACAACTCAAACCTAACAAAAGAAAAAATGAGCACAAATAAAGCAGACATGCCATGATTATTTACATATATGCTTCGTAAACCGTCTGCTTTATTTATGCTCATTTCTTCTTTTGTTAGGTTTGAGTCTTGGGTTTTATTCTCCTGATACTCATCCATTAACATTAGTTAAAAATCATTATGGGTTGGTCTTTAAGCATTCTCAAATCTCTAATTTTCTGAGTTTGAACATATAAACTATGGGTAAAACCTAAAAAATACACCAAGTAGTTAACATGCCAGAAAAATACACCAACTATGTTTGACTCCCTAAAGAGTCAAAAATTTAGAATTTAACAAAAATGAATTAACAAATGTTAAAACTGTTAATCTTTTAATTCCACACTTTTATAATTAACTAGTTAAATACCTGCGCTATACTGCAGCAAAATTTTCTAAAAATTATTTTGTAAAATCTATATGATAACTAAAACATTGAAAGAGTTGTGAAAAAATAAGAAAAGAGGAAACAATATTCAGGTTAATGGTGACAATCCCTTCATCCATTTATTGTACAGTTGCATAAGATATAATTCTTTTTTTCTTTTTGCAATTTCCCCTCCATTTTGTTTCCATGATATTATGGGTTGTTGGGTTTTGCCATTAGGAGGATCCGGCTTTACAGTTGATGATGAGATATATTTAGATCATGGAAACCAGGTTGCCTGAAAAGGACATTGATGGCTTTTTAGATCATTGTTATTCATGACGGATATTCAATTATCGCTTTGTTTTAGTTCACACTACAAACAAACATATTCTCTTTAGCCATAACATCATACTTAGCTCTCTTCTTCTAAGCAATTTCCGTTTTACACAACCACAAGAAAAGTAATAAATTCTCTAAATTCATATCAACAATAACATTCACCATGGAAGCTTTAAAAGCTTGAATATGTTTGTCCACGAATCTGCCTGGTACTGTTCTTACTAATCTCACGCAATAGGTTGCCAAACAATCTTTGGGCCTTCAAAACAAAATAAATCAGAAACCCTAATTCTTTGTACTGAGAACTTTGGGTAATCCAATCCACACCTCATTTCTCTTGAAAGCAAATATAAGAGAGGCTAGAAGCAGTTCGATGATGAACGCAGATGAGAGAAATCAATCTTCTGTTGGAACTTTATTTTTGACACATAATTATTTTGTTATTTTATTAATGAAATAATGATTTTTAGTCTTTATATTTCTTGTAATAAGCACTATAATAAAGTGTAATTACATGTCAAAGACAAATAAAGTTTGAATGAGAAAAAATTAAATCAAACTATGCAACTTGGGAAAATTGTCTAAGACAACTAAAATTCCTAATGAGCCAAATTTTAATTGGTTGTTGGTCTTTTAAGAAAGCCCTCAAATTGTTGTAGCATCTTAAGCATGTATTTGGATACTATTGGGCCACAAAACGTGAGGCTCATTAACCCCATGAAACAAAGAGTTGCCCTAGCTTCGTGTTATGTCTCCTTGCTCCTTCTCGGCCAAAATTGAAGAGAAAAACAAAATGTTCAAATTAATTGCTTTGATTCTCATTGATTTCGATCACTAAAACGACTCAAGGACTTGCCATGTTTGGCTGATTTTGATCCTATATTAAGGCTACAATGCTCAATAAAATAATAGACTTTTGGTTGAAGAGCAATTTTTCATATTTTTTTCTTGTAAGTTCATATTTGTTTTGTGTTCATAGTAGAATAATATGTTTGTAGATTCCACGATTTGGTGAAGAAAACATGGTCTATAGTTAATTTTATATTGGTATTAAAGTCTCTCTAATACCGCCTCACTGTAGGAGATTCATTAAGGAGATCAAATCTCGCCTTCATCGTTCTTGCTTAAGTTATTTTTTTCCTTTTTCAAAGTTTTGTATTTTTAAGTTTTAATTTATCCGAATTTGGATTTATATTTGTATAAGGTCACTATGAGTGAAATTTAAATACAAGGATTAACAGTTTGAATCCAATAAATCTCATTATGTCGGATTAATTTATGCTCAACTTTGTTTTATAAACTCGTTTTTCCCCAGATTTTGAATGTTCTTCGTGTTCTTATTTTTGGCTCAGTTTTGATCCAACAAGAGGAGTAATTCGAAGACATATATTGTTTGTGGTTTATTCTGGTCAATTTAAGTGAGCCAGATTTAATTTAACATCGTCTAAACCATAATCAGTTTCCTGGTTCATTATAAGTGACCGGTTTAAATCGAGTACTTTATTTTTTCTGGTTCAATTTAAGTGAATCTGTTTCAATCGATTTCATTGAATTACCAAGATCAATTTATGGTTACTCCGGTTTAAATTAAGTTGTCTCATAACTACAGTTCATCTTGGTTTAGTTGAATTTGTTTTGGTCTATCAAACTACTTTAAAAATCAATTTGACTTCTTCTTTTACGCTTATCACTTTTATACTTATCTTAACACAAAATATTCAAATATATCTACGCTTATCCTATACACAAACATATTCAAATAATTATTAAATTATTATTTTATGTTCGTGGTCATCTTTTGAATACGATACAAAATATTTTTTTTATTTCAATACGACTTAATTTAAATAAAATAAATTTATCAATTAAAAATGAAATTATTTATTTTATTTTTTTCTTGCCTTTTATTTATGTTTATTACTTGTATAATTTTTGTAAATTGTTTCTTCTATTTATTTGTAATCTACTTCTTCTCCCCTTATATTTTTATTTTATTTTTCTGTTAAACAGAAATTATGACATCGAATAACGATACTCATATGGTCGATTCTGATATCAACCCCCTTGAACCAAAAAAAACTAATGACTTGACACCCTCTCGGAGTGGTCCACCATTATTTGTGCAAGAACTCGTGGTTCCTAATGCAATTTTCACGCCCGATAAATTCGATGGTACGGATTTTAATGTGTGGCAAGATAAGATGTTGTTCTTCTTGACAACACTTAAATTGGATCGGTACTTAACCAAGGATAAACATATGCTTCCTTCGAATAATACCAAACCACATGCTTTGGCTAGCGTCCATGCGTGGGACCATGGTATGTAATGGGTACATCAATGCTCGCTTGGAAGGATTCCTTTTTAAGGTCTTCCAAGAGTACAAAACTTCCAAAGCCCTTTGGGAGGCCTTACAAGGAAAGTAAAAATCGTACAATGTTGGCTCCGGGAAGTTTCCTACCCGCAAATTCCTAGACTTCAAAATGGTGGATTCAAAATCCATCATGGAACAACTCCACGAACTTCAAATGCTTGTACACGAGCTTGCAAAATAGGGGATGCAAATCTGTGAGAATTTCATTGTGAATTGTTTCACCGAGAAATTACCACCAATCTGGATTGATTTCAAATGGTATCTCGACTACAAGCAAAAGCAACTCACCTTACCAATTTTGGTTCCACGGCTTCAAAATGAATCTTCCAAACATGAGAAGTTGGACTCGTTTATGATGGCTCACAATGCCAACATGGTCGAGTACAACCGTAAAGGTAAGGCTAAGGTCTGTCCTTCTAATGGTAGTCCAAAACGTGTTCAAAAACGATTGGGACGTAAAGGCTCGCCAAGGCGTCAAGTAGACCAACAAGAAGTTGTTGGGAAGTGTAACTATTACAAGAAGCTTGAGCACAAGGTGGCAGATTGTCGTTCCTGTACCAAAATTCAAAACCAAGCAAACCTCACGGTAGTGGATTTGTGTGCGATCGTCACCAAAGCACACATTGCTAAAGAAAATCCGATGGAGTGGAGGTATGACACGGGGGCTATGACACACATATTTATCAACTGTGATATGTTTTGTACTTACAAAAAGTACACCACTAAAGAACATCTTTTGATGGAAAACGTCTCACACTCCAAGATCGAAGGCGCTGGCAAGGTGGTTTTGAAGATGACATCATGAATAGAGTTCACTCTCTCAACCGTGAAGCACGTACACGACATGAGGAAGAACTTAATCTCAGGAACATTGATCAGAAAGTATGGCTTTGACATCAATTTTTCGTCTAATCAATTGTTCTTTAGGAAGAACAGGGTGTTTATTGGGAAGGGCTATGTCTCACGGGGACTAGTTAAAACGAGTGTCCACCATAATGATGGGGTTTCAATCTCCAAAAATGTTCTAACCAATTCCACTGATAATAAGAATTTTGTTGCTGATGTGGTTGAGTATTATAACTATTGGCACATGCGTTTAGGACACGTGGATTCTAAATCAATCAAATGATTACTGAATTTAAATTTAATTCATATATGTCCAATTAACAAGGACAAATGTGAGATATGCGTTCAAGCAAAACTCACTAAAACACTATCATCTTAAGTAGAAATAAGTATCGAACCTCTCAAACTAATCCACACGGATTCATAGTTAGAGGGTTTCTATAGATAGTTAAAAACAGAAATTGTTTGTCACCAAACTTACTACATTTTCTATTATAATGAATTCCTAAAGTGTTTCACCAAAAACAAAGAAATATTTTTTCTTTTTCATAAATAATGAGGCATAAATTATACAAACACAGATACTAAAAAAACATGCTTTATATATATATCGAAAAATATTTGTATTTCTATAATAAAAACAATTTAACTGCAGCTTGTATCAAACCATTCAAGAGCCCTGCAAATGGGAGATTTATGATTTGGATCACGTGCTGGATTGAAATATAGTTCATGACCGTATTGAGCTTCATTGCACATTCTTTTGCAAGCTTTTTCGCAAACAGTAGGAGTCGCATTTTTGGCAGCTTCCAAACATTGATTTGGGCAGTCCTTGAGACAAGTCTCCACCTTATTTGAATGAGATGCTTGTGCCATAAATATTACTAGAGACAACAATATGATCATCAAAGCATTGCATGGATTCTTGAAACTTTGTCCTGCCATAACTAAGATAATTTTGAAAGATTTTCAACTCTATGTTTCTTTTTTTTTGTGATTTTCTAATAAAATTTGTTTGATGAGAAATTAATGAAGACTGTTCTGGATGATTCATAGAGTGAAATGGTTTCTCTATTTTAAGAGAATTGTTTTACTGTTTGGAGTTAGTTTTCTCTATTTAAAGATATTCATGTTAATATTGTTTCAAAATTAATTTCGTTTATTGTTAGTTTTGTTTATTGTTAGTGTTGTTTATTTTTAAGAGTGAATTAGGTAGATATTCATGAAAAACAATTAATTAAAAAATTAGCAATGAAAATCTGTAAATGAAGAAATAACAATAGCCCACGTGATGAATTGACTATTATGGTCTTCCCGAAATTTGGAGAAAAAGAGAGAAAAGACAAACCTATTAATATTGGATAACATATGTGTTAGTTGCTAACTCAAAATATATAACATGGTCGCTAACTGATAATATATAACATGGTAATTAAAATATCATTTGGTAAGGTATATTGTATTAGGATAACACATTTAGTATCCGTTATGATAAAATATAATACTTATTACCACAATTCTTATTTGGGTAACATATTTGTTATCTGCTAACTGAAAGTATATAACACGGTAACCAAAATATTATCCGGAAAAGTATATTGTACATGGTCAACACATTTGGTATTTGATAACATAAGATAAATACACTGTAACACATTTTTTCCGTGTTCACACATTTATTATCCGCTAAATACCAAATTAGTGAATATGTGTTTCAGTTACCCCGTAAATGTAAGTACCAAATATTATTGAAGCTATGAAAATTATGGGTAAAATTAATCAGCGTGTGGTGAACATGCTGCTACTATTCATGTATGAAAAAAAGTCACCTAATTATGCTAAAGTGTTTGGTAACCATTCAAATTTCTCTATTTTTAATTTAACTTTATAGGTTGTTATTTTGATTTGTATTATAAAAAAATCATTTTAATTGCATGTAACATCTAGTCTTGTGGCAATGGTAAGTTTACTAAAGGCAGATGCACTTACACATTCATGGATCGAGTCCTACCACCTACATTATGTAGTAATTTGGCTAATGGACCGGCCAATTGTTATTCAATATTGAGAAAAAAAAACAATCATTTTAATTTTACATATTTTGTCAAAAAAATACATACAAATTTGCAAGTAATCGAAAAGACATCAAAGAAGAATTTGTGTTGCTCTAACTATAATACCCACAACTCAAACCTAACAAAAGAAAAAATGAGCAAAATAAAGCAGACATGCCATGATTATTTACATATATGCTTCGTAAACTGTCTGCTTTATTTATGCTCATTTCTTCTTTTGTTAGGTTTGAGTCTTGGGTTTTTTTCTCCTGATACTCATCCATTAACATTAGTTAAAAATCATTATGGGTTGGTCTTTAAGCATTCTCAAATCTCTAATTTTCTGAGTTTGAACATATAAACTATGGGTAAAACCTAAAAAATACACCAAGTAGTTAACATGCCAGAAAAATACACCAACTATGTTTGACTCCCTATAGAGTCAAAAATTTAGAATTTAACAAAAATGAATTAACAAATGTTAAAACTGTTAATCTTTTAATTCCACACTTTTATAATTAACTAGTTAAATACATGCGCTATACTGCAGCAAAATTTTCTAAAAATTATTTTGTAAAATCTATATGATAACTAAAACATTGAAAGAGTTGTGAAAAAATAAGAAAAGAGGAAACAATATTCAGGTTAATGGTGACAATCCCTTCATCCATTTATTGTACAGTTGCATAAGATATAATTCTTTTTCTCTTTTTGCAATTTCCCCTCCATTTTGTTTCCATGATATTATGGGTTGTTGGGTTTTGCCATTAGGAGGATCCGGCTTTACAGTTGATGATGAGATATATTTAGATCATGGAAACCAGGTTGCCTGAAAAGGACATTGATGGCTTTTTAGATCATTGTTATTCATGACGGATCTTCAATTATCTCTTTGTTTGAGTTCACACTACAAACAAACATATTCTCTTTAGCCATAACATCATACTTAGCTCTCTTCTTCTAAGCAATTTCCGTTTTACACAACCACAAGAAAAGTAATAAATTCTCTAAATTCATATCAACAATAACATTCACCATGGAAGCTTTAAAAGCTTGAATATGTTTGTCCACAAATCTGCCTGGTACTGTTCTTACTAATCTCACGCAATAGGTTGCCAAACAATCTTTGGACCTTCAAAACAAAATAAATCAGAAACCCTAATTCTTTGTACTGAGAACTTTGGGTAATCCAATCCACACCTCATTTCTCTTGAAAGTAAATATAAGAGAGGCTAGAATCAGTTTGATGATGAACGCAGATGAGAGAAATCAATCTTCTGTTGGAACTTCATTTTTGACACATAATTATTATGTTATTTTATTAATGAAATAATGAGTTTTAGTCTTTATATTTCTTGTAATAAGCACTATAATATAGTGTAATTACATGTCAAAGACAAATAAAGTTTGAATGAGAAAAAATTAAATCAAACTATGCAACTTGGGAAAATTGTCTAAGACAACTAAAATTCCTAATGAGCCAATTTTAATTGGTTGTTGGCCTTGTAAGAAAGCCCTCAAATTGTTGTAGCATCTTAAGCATGTATTTGCATACTATTGGGCCACAAAACGTGAGGCTCATTAAACTCATGAAACAAAGAGTTGCCCAAGCTTCGTGTTATGTCTCCTTGCTCCTTCTTGGCCAAAATTGAAGAGAAAAACAAAATGTTCAAATTAATTGCTTTGATTCTCATTGATTTCGATCACTAAAATGACTCAAGGACTTGCCATGTTTGGCTGATTTTGATCCTATATTAAGGCTACAATGCTCAATAAAATAATAGACTTTTGGTTGAAGAGCAATTTCTCATATTTTTTTCTTGTAAGTTCATATTTGTTTTGTGTTCATAGTAGAATAATATGTTTGTAGATTCCACGATTTGGTGAAGAAAACATGGTCTATAGTTAATTTTATATTGGTATTAAAGTCTCTCTAATACCGCCTCACTGTAGGAGATTCATTAAGGAGATCAAATCTCGCCTTCATCGTTCTTGCTTAAGTTATTTTTTTCCTTTTTCAAAGTTTTGTATTTTTAAGTTTTAATTTATCCGAATTTGGATTTATATTTGTATAAGGTCACTATGAGTGAAATTTAAATACAAGGATTAACAGTTTGAATCCAATAAATCTCATTATGTTGGATTAATTTATGCTCAAATTTGTTTTATAAACTCGTTTTTCCCCAGATTTTGAATGTTCTTCGTGTTCTTATTTTTGGCTCAGTTTTGATCCAACAAGAGGAGTAATTCGAAGACATATATTGTTTGTGGTTTATTCTGTTCAATTTAAGTGAGCCAGATTTAATTTAACATCGTCTAAACCATAATTAGTTTCCTGGTTCATTATAGGTGACCGGTTTAAATCGAGTACTTTATTTGTTCTGGTTCAATTTAAGTTAATCTGTTTCAATCGATTTCATTGAATTACCAAGATCAATTTCTGGTTACTCCCGTTCAAATTAAGTTGTCTCATAACTACAGTTCATCTTGGTTTAGTTGAATTTGTTTTGGTCTATCAAACTACTTTAAAATTCAATTTGACTTCTTCTTATACGCTTATCACTTTTATACTTATCTTAACACAAAATATTCAAATATATCTACGCTTATCCTATACAAACACATATTCAAATAATTATTAAATTATTATTTTATGTTTGTGGTCATCTTTTGAATACGATACAAAATATTTTTTTTTATTTCAATACGACTTAATTTAAATAAAATAAATTTATCAATTAAAAATGAAATTATTTATTTTATTTTTTCTAGCCTTTTATTTATGTTTATTACTTGTATAATTTTTGTAAATTGTTTCTTCTATTTATTTGTAATCTACTTCTTCTCCCCTTATATTTTTATTTTATTTTTCTGTTAAACAGAAATTATGACATCAAATAACGATACCAATATGGTCGATTCTGACATCAACCCCCTTGCACCAAAAAAAACTAATGACTTGACACCCTCTCGGAGTGGTCCACCATTATTTGTGCAAGAACTCGTGGTTCCTAATGCCATTGTCACGCCCAAGAAATTCGATGGTACGGATATTAATGTGTGGCAAGATAAGATGAAGTTCTTCTTGACAACACTTAAATTGGCTCGGTACTTAACCAAGGATAAACATATGCTTCCTTCGAATAATACCAAACCACATGCTTTGGCTAGCGTCCATGCGTGGGACCATGGTATTTAATGGGTACGTCAATGCTCGCTTGGAAGGATTCCTTTTTAAGGTCTTCCAAGAGTACAAAACTTCCAAAGCCCTTTGGGAGGCCTTACAAGGAAAGTACAAATCATACAATGTTGGCTCCGGGAAGTTTGCTACCCGCAAATTCCTAGACTTCAAAATGGTGGATTCAAAATCCATTATGGAACAAGTCCACGAACTCCAAATGCTTGTACACGAGCTTGCAAAATAGGGGATGCAAATCTGTGAGAATTTCATTGTGAATTGTTTCACCGAGAAATTACCACCAATCTTGATTGATTTCAAATGGTATCTCGACTACAAGAAAAAGCAACTCACCTTACCAATTTTGGTTCCACGGGTTCAAAATGAATCTTCCAAACATGAGAAGTTGGACTCGTTTATGATGGCTCAGAATGCCAACATGGCCGAGTACAACCGTAAAGGTAAGGCTAAGGTCACAATAATGATGGGGTTTCAATCTCCAAAAATGTTCTAACCGATTCCGCTGATAATAAGAATTTTGTTGCTGATGTGGTTGAGTATTATAATAATTGGCACATGCGTTTAGGACACGTGGATTCTAAATCAATCAAATGATTACTGAATTTAAATTTAATTCATATATGTCCAATTAACAAGGACAAATGTGAGATATGCGTTCAAGCAAAAGTCACTAAAACACTATCACCTTAAGTAGAAATAAGTATCGAACCTCTCAAACTAATCCACAGAGATTCATAGTTAGAGGGTTTCTCTAGATAGTTAAAAACAGAAATTGTTTGTCACCAAACTTACTACATTTTCTATTATAATGAATTCCCAAAGTGTTTCACCAAAAAATAAGAAATATTTTTTCTTTTTCATAAATTATGAGGCATAAATTATACAAACACAGATACTAAAAAAACATGCTTTATATATATATATCGAAAAATATTTGTATTTCTATAATAAAAACAATTTAACTGCAGCTTGTATCAAACCATTCAAGAGCCCTGCAAATGGGAGATTTATGATTTGGATCACGTGCTGGATTGAAATATAGTTCATGACCGTATTGAGCTTCATTGCACATTCTTTTGCAAGCTTTTTCGCAAACAGTAGAAGTCGCATTTTTGGCAGCTTCCAAACATTGATTTGGGCAGTCCTTGAGACAAGTCTCCACCTTATTTGAATGAGATGCTTGTGCCATAAATATTACTAGAGACAACAATATGATCATCAAAGCATTGCATGGATTCTTGAAACTTTGTCCTGCCATAACTAAGATAATTTTGAAAGATTTTCAACTCTCTGTTTCTTTTTTTTTTGTGATTTTCTAATAAAATTTGTTTGATGAGAAATTAATGAAGACTGTTCTGGATGATTTATAGAGTGAAATGGTTTCTCTATTTTAAGAGAATTGTCTTACTATTTGGATTTACTTTTCTCTATTTAAAAATATTCATGTTAATATTGTTTCAAAATTAATTTCGGTTATTGTTAGTTTTGTTTATTGTTTGTGTTGTTTATTTTTAAGAGTGAATTAGGTAGATATTCATGAAAAACAATTAATTAAAAAATTAGCAATGAAAATCTGTAAATGAAGAAATAACAATGGCCCACGTGATGAATTGACTATTATGGTCTTCCCGAAATTTGGAGAAAAAGAGAGAAAAGACAAACCTATTAATATTGGGTAACATATGTGTTAGTTGCTAACTCAAAATATATAACATGGTCGCTAACTGAAAATATATAACATGGTAATTAAAATATCATTTGGTAAGGTATATCGTATTAGGATAACACATTTAGTATCCGTTATGATAAAATATAATACTTATTACCACAATTCTTATTTGGGTAACATATTTGTTATCCGCTAACTGAAAGTATATAACACGGTAACCAAATTATTATCCGGAAAGGTATATTGTACATGGTCAACACCTTTAGTATTTGCTAACATAAGATAAATACACTGTAACACATTTTTTCCGAGTTCACACATTTATTATACGCTAAATAACAAATTAGTGAATATGTGTTTCAGTTACCCCGCAAATGTAAGTACCAAATATTATTGAAGTTATGAAAATTATGGGTAAAATTATCCAGCGTGTGGTGAACATGCTGCTACTATTCATGTATGAAAAAAGTCACCTAATTATGCTAAAGTTTTTGGTAACCATTCAAATTTCTCTATTTTTAATTTAACTTTATAGGTTGTTATTTTGATTAGTATTATAAAAAAATCATTTTAATTGCATGTAACATCTAGTCTTGTGGCAATGGTAAGTTTACTAAAGGCAGATGCACTTACACATTAATGGATCGAGTCCTACCACCTACATTATGTAGTAATTTGGCTAATGGACCGGCCAATTGTTATTCAATATTGAGAAAAAAAACAATCATTTTAATATTACATATTTTGTCAAAAAAATACATACAAATTTTCAAGTAATCGAAAAGACATCAAAGAAGAATTTGTGTTGCTCTAACTATAATAACAACAACTCAAACCTAACAAAAGAAAAAATGAGCACAAATAAAGCAGACATGCCATGATTATTTACATATATGCTTCGTAAACCGACTGCTTTATTTATGCTCATTTCTTCTTTTGTTAGGTTTGAGTTGTGGGTTTTATTCTCCTGATACTCATCCATTAACATTAGTTAAAAATCATTATGGATTGGTCTTTAAGCATTCTCAAATCTCTAATTTTCTGAGTTTGAACATATAAACTATGGGTAAAACCTAAAAAATACACCAACTATGTTTGATTCCCTAAAGAGTCAAAAATTTAGAATTCAACAAAAATGAATTAACAAATGTTAAAACTGTTAATCTTTTAATTCCACACTTTTATAGTTAACTAGTTAAATACCTGCGCTATACTGCAGCAAAATTTTCTAAAAATTATTTTGTAAAATCTATATGATAACTAAAACATTGAAAGAGCTATGAAAAAATAAGAAAAGAGGAAACAATATTCAGGTTAATGGTGACAATCCCTTCATCCATTTATTGTACAGTTGCATAAGATATAATTCTTTTTTTCTTTTTGCAATTTCCCCTCCATTTTGTTTCCATGATATTATGGTTTGTTGGGTTTTGCCATTAGGAGGATCCGGCTTTACAGTTGATGATGAGATATATTTAGATCATGGAAACCAGGTTGCCTGAAAAGGACATTGATGGCTTTTTAGATCATTTTTAATCATGACGGATATTCAATTATCGCTTTGTTTGAGTTCACACTACAAACAAACATATTCTCTTTAGCCATAACATCATACTTAGCTCTCTTCTTCTAAGCAATTTCCGTTTTACACAACCACAACAAAAGTAATAAATTCTCTAAATTCATAACAATAATAACATTCTCCATGGAAGCTTTAAAAACTTGAATATGTTTGTCCACACCTCATTGCTACTGAAAGCAAATATAAGAGAGGCTAGAAGCAGTTCGATGATGAACGCAGATGAGAGAAATCAATCTTCTGTTGGAACTTTATTTTTGACACATAATTATTATGTTATTTTATTAATGAAATAATGATTTTTAGTCTTTATATTTCTTGTAATAAGCACTATAATATAGTGTAATTACATGTCAAAGACAAATAAAGTTTGAATGAGAAAAAATTAAATCAAACTATGCAACTTGGGAAAATTGTCTAAGACAACTAAAATTCCTAATGAGCCAAATTTTAATTGGTTGTTGGTCTTTTAAGAAAGCCCTCAAATTGTTGTAGCATCTTAAGCATGTATTTGCCTACTATTGGGCCACAAAACGTGAGGCTCATTAACCCCATTAAACAAAGAGTTGCCCTAGCTTCGTGTTATGTCTCCTTGCTCATTCTCGGCCAACATTGAAAAGAAAAACAAAATGTTTAAATTAATTGCTTTGATTCTCATTGATTTCGATCACTAAAACGACTCAAGGACTTGCCATGTTTGGCTGATTTTGATCCTATATTAAGGCTACAATGCTCAATAAAATAATAGACTTTTGGTTGAAGAGCAATTTCTCATATTTTTTTCTTGTAAGTTCATATTTGTTTTGTGTTCATAGTAGAATAATATGTTTGTAGATTCCACGATTTGGTGAAGAAAACATGGTCTATAGTTAATTTTATATTGGTATTAAAGTCTCTCTAATACCGCCTCACTGTAGGAGATTCATTAAGGAGATCAAATCTCGCCTTCATCGTTCTTGCTTAAGTTATTTTTTTCCTTTTTCAAAGTTTTGTATTTTTAAGTTTTAATTTATCCGAATTTGGACTTATATTTGTATAAGGTCACTATGAGTGAAATTTAAATACAAGGATTAACAGTTTGAATCCAATAAATCTCATTATGTCGGATTAATTTATGCTCAACTTTGTTTTATAAACTCGTTTTTCCCCAGATTTTGAATGTTCTTCGTGTTCTTATTTTTGGCTTAGTTTTGATCCAACAAGAGGAGTAATTCGAAGACATATACTGTTTGTGGTTTATTCTGGTCAATTTAAGTGAGCCAGATTTAATTTAACATCGTCTAAACCATAATCAGTTTCCTGGTTCATTATAAGTGACCGGTTTTAAATCGAGTACTTTATTTTTTCTGGTTCAATTTAAGTGAATCTGTTTCAATCGATTTCATTGAATTACCAAGATCAATTTATGGTTACTCCGGTTTAAATTAAGTTTTCTCATAACTACAGTTCATCTTGGTTTAGTTGAATTTGTTTTGGTCTATCAAACTACTTTAAAAATCAATTTGACTTCTTCTTTTACGCTTATCACTTTTATACTTATCTTAACACCAAATATTCAAATATATCTACGCTTATCCTATACACAAACATATTCAAATAATTATTAAATTATTGTTTTATGTTCGTGGTCATCTTTTGAATACGATACAAAATATTTTTTTTATTTCAATACGACTTAATTTAAATAAAATAAATTTATCAATTAAAAATGAAATTATTTATTTTATTTTTTTCTTGCCTTTTATTTATGTTTATTACTTGTATAATTTTTGTAAATTGTTTCTTCTATTTATTTGTAATCTACTTCTTCTTCCCTTATATTTTTATTTTATTTTTCTGTTAAACAGAAATTATGACATCGAATAACGATACTCATATGGTCGATTCTGACATCAACCCCCTTGAACCAAAAAAAACTAATGACTTGACACCCTCTCGGAGTGGTCCACCATTATTTGTGCAAGAACTCGTGGTTCCTAATGCAATTGTCACGCCCGATAAATTCGATGGTACGGATTTTAATGTGTGGCAAGATAAGATGTTGTTCTTCTTGACAACACTTAAATTGGCTCGGTACTTAACCAAGGATAAACATATGCTTCCTTCGAATAATACCAAACCACATGCTTTGGCTAGCGTCCATGCGTGGGACCATGGTATGTAATGGGTACATCAATGCTCGCTTGGAAGGATTCCTTTTTAAGGTCTTCCAAGAGTACAAAACTTCCAAAGCCCTTTGGGAGGCCTTACAAGGAAAGTAAAAATCGTACAATGTTGGCTCCGGGAAATTTGCTACCCGCAAATTCCTAGACTTCAAAATGGTGGATTCAAAATCCATCATGGAACAACTCCACGAACTTCAAATGCTTGTACATGAGCTTGCAAAATAGGGGATGCAAATCTGTGAGAATTTCATTGTGAATTGTTTCACCGAGAAATTACCACCAATCTGGATTGATTTCAAATGGTATCTCGACTACAAGCAAAAGCAACTCACCTTACCAATTTTGGTTCCACGGCTTCAAAATGAATCTTCCAAACATGAGAAGTTGGACTCGTTTATGATGGCTCACAATGCCAACATGGCCGAGTACAACCGTAAAGGTAAGGCTAAGGTCTGTCCTTCTAATGGTGGTCCAAAACGTGTTCAAAAACGATTGGGACGTAAAGGCTCGCCAAGGCGTCAAGTAGACCAACAAGAAGTTGTTGGGAAGTGTAACTATTACAAGAAGCTTGAGCACAAGGTGGCAGATTGTCGTTCCCGTACCAAAATTCAAAACCAAGCAAACCTCACGGAAGTGGATTTGTGTGCGATCGTCACCGAAGCACACATTGCTAAAGAAAATCCGATGGAGTGGAGGTATGACACGGGGGCTATGACACACATATTTGTCAACTGTGATATGTTTTGTACTTACAAAAAGTACACCACTAAAGAACATCTTTTGATGGAAAACGTCTCACACTCCAAGATCGAAGGCGCTGGCAAGGTGGTTTTGAAGATGACATCATGAATAGAGTTCACTCTCTCAACCGTGAAGCATGTACACGACATGAGGAAGAACTTGATCTCAGGAACATTGATCAGAAAGTATGGCTTTGACATCAATTTTCGTCTAATCAATTGATCCTTAGGAAGAACAGGGTGTTTATTGGGAAGGGCTATGTCTCACGGGGACTAGTTAAAATGAGTGTCCACCATAATGATGGGGTTTCAATCTCCAAAAATGTTCTAACCGATTCAGCTGATAATAAGAATTTTGTTGCTGATGTGGTTGAGTATTATAATTATTGGCACATGCGTTTAGGACACGTGGATTCTAAATCAATCAAATGATTACTGAATTTAAATTTAATTCATATATGTCCAATTAACAAGGACAAATGTGAGATATGCGTTCAAGCAAAACTCACTAAAACACTATCATCTTAAGTAGAAATAAGTATCGAACCTCTCAAACTAATCCACACGGATTCATAGTTAGAGGGTTTCTATAGATAGTTAAAAACAGAAATTGTTTGTCACCAAACTTACTACATTTTCTATTATAATGAATTCCTAAAGTGTTTCACCAAAAACAAAGAAATATTTTTTCTTTTTCATAAATAATGAGGCATAAATTATACAAACACAGATACTAAAAAAACATGCTTTATATATATCAAAAAATATTTGTATTTCTATAATAAAAACAATTTAACTGCAGCTTGTATCAAACCATTCAAGAGCCCTGCAAATGGGAGATATATGATTTGGATCACGTGCTGGATTGAAATATAGTTCATGACCGTATTGAGCTTCATTGCACATTCTTTTGCAAGCTTTTTCGCAAACAGTAGGAGTCGCATTTTTGGCAGCTTCCAAACATTGATTTGGGCAGTCCTTGAGACAAGTCTCCACCTTATTTGAATGAGATGCTTGTGCCATAAATATTACTAGAGACAACAATATGATCATCAAAGCATTGCATGGATTCTTGAAACTTTGTCCTGCCATAACTAAGATAATTTTGAAAGATTTTTAACTCTCTGTTTCTTTTTTTTTGTGATTTTCTAATAAAATTTGTTTGATGAGAAATTAATGAAGACTGTTCTGGATGATTTATAGAGTGCAATGGTTTCTCTATTTAAGAGAATTGTTTTACTATTTGGAGTTAGTTTGCTCTATTTAAAAATATTCATGTTAATATTGTTTCAAAATTAATTTCGTTTATTGTTAGTTTTGTTTATTGTTAGTGTTGTTTATTTTTAAGAGTGAATTAGGTAGATATTCATGAAAAACAATTAATTAAAAAATTAGCAATGAAAATCTGTAAATGAAGAAATAACAATGGCCCACGTGATGAATTGACTATTATGGTCTTCCCGAAATTTGGAGAAAAAGAGAGAAAAGACAAACCTATTAATATTGGATAACATATGTGTTAGTTGCTAACTCAAAATATATAACATGGTCGCTAACTGATAATATATAACATGGTAATTAAAATATCATTTGGTAAGGTATATCGTATTAGGATAACACATTTAGTATCCGTTATTATAAAATATAATACTTATTACCACAATTCTTATTTGGGTAACATATTTGTTATCCGCTAACTGAAAGTATATAACACGGTAACCAAATTATTATCCGGAAAGGTATATTGTACATGGTCAACACCTTTAGTATTTGATAACATAAGATAAATACATTGTAACACATTTTTTCCGAGTTCACACATTTATTATACGCTAAATAAAAAATTAGTGAATATGTGTTTCAGTTACCCCGCAAATGTAAGTACCAAATATTATTGAAGTTATGAAAATTATGGGTAAAATTATCCAGCGTGTGGTGAACATGCTGCTACTATTCATGTATGAAAAAAGTCACCTAATTATGCTAAAGTTTTTGGTAACCATTCAAATTTCTCTATTTTTAATTTAACTTTATAGGTTGTTATTTTGATTAGTATTATAAAAAAATCATTTTAATTGCATGTAACATCTAGTCTTGTGGCAATGGTAAGTTTACTAAAGGCAGATGCACTTACACATTCATGGATCGAGTCCTACCACCTACATTATGTAGTAATTTGGCTAATGGACCGGCCAATTGTTATTCAATATTGAGAAAAAAAACAATCATTTTAATTTTACATATTTTGTCAAAAAAATACATACAAATTTTCAAGTAATCGAAAAGACATCAAAGAAGAATTTGTGTTGCTCTAACTATAATACCCACAACTCAAACCTAACAAAAGAAAAAATGAGCACAAATAAAGCAGACATGCCATGATTATTTACATATATGCTTCGTAAACCGACCGCTTTATTTATGCTCATTTCTTCTTTTGTTAGGTTTGAGTTGTGGGTTTATTCTCCTGATACTCATCCATTTACATTAGTTAAAAATCATTATGGGTTGGTCTTTAAGCATTCTCAAATCTCTAATTTTCTGAGTTTGAACATATAAACTATGGGTAAAACCTAAAAAATACACCAAGTAGTTAACATGCCAGAAAAATATACCAACTATGTTTGACTCCCTAAAGAGTCAAAAATTTAGAATTTAACAAAAATGAATTAACAAATGTTAAAACTGTTAATCTTTTAATTCCACACTTTTATAATTAACTAGTTAAATACCTGCGCTATACTGCAGCAAAATTTTCTAAAAATTATTTTGTAAAATCTATATGATAACTAAAACATTGAAAGAGCTCTGAAAAATATAAGAATAGAGGAAACAATATTCAGGTTAATGGTGACAATCCCTTCATCCATTTATTGTACAGTTGCATAAGATATAATTCTTTTTTTCTTTTTGCAATTTCCCCTCCATTTTGTTTCCATGATATTATGGTTTGTTGGGTTTTGCCATTAGGAGGATCCGGCTTTACAGTTGATGATGAGATATATTTAGATCATGGAAACTAGGTTGCCTGAAAAGGACATTGATGGCTTTTTAGATCATTGTTATTCATGACGGATCTTCAATTATCTCTTTGTTTGAGTTCACACTACAAACAAACATATTCTCTTTAGCCATAACATCATACTTAGCTCTCTTCTTCTAAGCAATTTCCGTTTTACACAACCACAAGAAAAGTAATAAATTCTCTAAATTCATATCAACAATAACATTCACCATGGAAGCTTTAAAAGCTTTAATATGTTTGTCCACGAATCTGCCTGGTACTGTTCTTACTAATCTCACGCAATAGGTTGCCAAACAATCTTTGGGCCTTCAAAACAAAATAAATCAGAAACCCTAATTCTTTGTACTGAGAACTTTGGGTAATCCAATCCACACCTCATTTATCTTGAAAGCAAATATAAGAGAGGCTAGAAGCAGTTCGATGATGAACGCAGATGAGAGAAATCAATCTTCTGTTGGAACTTCATTTTTTGACACATAATTATTATGTTATTTTATTAATGAAATAATGATTTTTAGTCTTTATATTTCTTGTAATAAGCACTATAATATAGTAAAATTACATGTCAAAGACAAATAAAGTTTGAATGAGAAAAAATTAAATCAAACTATGCAACTTGGGAAAATTGTCTAAGACAACTAAAATTCCTAATGAGCCAAATTTTAATTGGTTGTTGGCCTTTTAAGAAAGCCCTCAAATTGTTGTAGCATCTTAAGCATGTATTTGCATACTATTGGGCCACAAAACGTGAGGCTCATTAACCCCATGAAACAAAGAGTTGCCCTAGCTTCGTGTTATGTCTCCTTGCTCCTTCTTGGCCAAAATTGAAGAGAAAAACAAAATGTTCAAATTAATTGCTTTGATTCTCATTGATTTTGATCACTAAAACGAATCAAGGACTTGCCATGTTTGGCTGATTTTGATCCTATATTAAGGCTACAATGCTCAATAAAATAATAGACTTTTGGTTGAAGAGCAATTTCTCATATTTTTTTCTTGTAAGTTCATATTTGTTTTGTGTTCGTAGTAGAATACTATGTTTGTAGATTCCACGATTTGGTGAAGAAAACATGGTCTATAGTTAATTTTATATTGGTATTCAAGTCTCTCTAATACCGCCTCACTGTAGTAGATTCATTAAGGAGATCAAATCTCGCCTTCATCGTTCTTGCTTAAGTTATTTTTTTCCTTTTTCAAAGTTTTGTATTTTTAAGTTTTAATTTATCCGAATTTGGATTTATATTTGGTGACATTACCAAGCATTATTGCGAATAAACTATTGGGAAGAGACCAAAAATGATCTCGAAGTCCTCCTTTCACGTATTGCATATTTTATACATATAGAAAAAAGAAGAAGAGTATTTAATTAAATCGTTTGGCGTGTAGGATGTGTTTTGAAAATCTGGTAGATATCATTAGGGTCCAAACAATAAAATATAGTGAGGGTCCAATAAATATTGTTTAATAATTGGTATTAAAAATATAAATGAAAAATGGGACCAGAGGGTTGCAAATTTGTCAGTTTCTTCGGCCGCACGGGCGCACATCCTGTGACTTCCATAGATTCTATCATCTCCGTTTTTATTATATTATATATATATATTAAATGATTACTTATGCACTACACAAAATAAATTTTATATAATTAAATTATATAAATATTTATTTTTACTTTCAAATATATAATTTTGTATACATTATATTATTTTACTTATGTTTCTTATGCTTATAATATTTATTTACTAAATATTTATTCCTAAATATTATAAACTCTAAGTTATATAGTTTTTTTATTTGATTGTCGTCTACAGTTCGTAATTATTTTAATTATTTTGATTATTTTTTTGTTAATTTTAATATATAGTAATGTGTTCATTTATGAGAAATATTGACCATTTAAAATATTTTATAATTTATTTAATATATCATGTAAATAACATAAAAATTTGCATAAACTAAATTATGTCCAGAAAGTTTATTGACTCTGCTTTTTTTTTAACTGTCACATTAATTTTTGAACCCTAAAAAATAAATATTTTTTCATGTAAATTTTTTGATAAAATAATAAATGTATGAAAAAGATGGATAGTAAATATTTATTTGTTCATCAAGCAAAATCAATACAATTGACTGATTATACTCTTTCGTAAAGATTTTTCAGAATTTAATGATCTTAACTTGATTTTGCATGGGACTCGATCGCTGATTGTGCAAATGAGCTGCCTGATGTGGACTTAATGCCTGCCACTAGGCTAAGAGCCATTTGCAAAATGATTTTAGTTTAAAAATTCAAAAAAATGAAATTGTTTGGTAATATTAAATTAGCTATTGATAATTCAAAATTTTCTTTTTGTTTTTTTTTTGGAAATTCATTTTTTTTATAATGGTAATCTCATATAAGGTGTTAAAGCACAAGAGTCTGAATACAATCAACCATAACCAGTCTCTCGAACAAACCTCGCGAGAGCGTCAACCCTATAGTTGAGCGTATGTGGAATAATAGATAGCAAAAAGAATGAGAACAAAGAACGAAGGCGTGAGAATTCTTCCTGGTAGGGTCGAAAAGCTGGCCACTCCTCCGGTTTTGCGAAGACCTCTAGCATCGTCTCGCAGTCTGTCGACATCTCAACCTCCAAAGTCTGGATTGCTATCAATGACTCCATGGCCCATAGAACCGCCTCAATCTCTGCATGTAGCGCTGATAAGCTATGATAGATACATCGAGCTCCATAACAAACACCTTCTACTGAATCTGGAAATCCGAACCATCCTAACCCCGATTTGAGGTCTGAAATCTTCCAAGAAGCGTCCACGAAACATCTGTAACCCGTGAACCCTGAGTTGGCTGTAGATGGAAAATCCAATCGGATTTGTGTGCCCCTGTTTGACCCACTGATCGAGATCGAGGCAAACAAATCTATTGTGCGAGCCTCCAACCATTCTGCGTATTCCATCAATGCACTTGTAATAATACTACGAGGATCGAGGACAATATTCGAGAAACAATACTCGTTTCATGCTTTCCATAAATTCCAAAGCAACCATGGGAAAATTTTAAAATTACCACTATTCGGTAGTCTCCAAAAAAGGTAATCAAGATTATACCAAATTGATTCCCGAGGAAAAATACTTATAGCAGATGAAATATTTGACAGAGCCCATGTCTGTAAAGCCAATGAACAGAGAAAGAGAGCATGATTAATAGTCTCTTTCTCTGCTCCACATCGTGAACAGGTCGGATCGCAGTTAATCCCTCGATTCGTCAGATTACAATTGACCGCCACATTCCTGACAAAATTTGGCATAAATTCATTTAAGTTATGTATTATTGGTAACTAAATTGGGTATACTAATTTAGTTATTGATAATCCAAAATTTTTGATGAATTTTTGATAATGTTTGAATTATTGTTTGTGTTTTTTGTGTAATAATAAAGTAGAATTTTAATTAAAAAAATGCTAATATAATGCTAATTTTGAAATAGTTTGAGTTTAAAAATTTGATACTTTTTTAAAATAGCCGGTTATACTAAATTAGGTATTATTAATCCAAATTGTTTTCTTTTTCAAAAATTTATTTAGGTTATTTAATTATTGGTAACTAACTTGATTATACTATTTTAGTTATTGATAACCCAAAAATTTTGGTAAATTTTCAATATTATTTGAATTATTGTTGGTCTTTTTCCAAT
>JAKUCM010004759.1:0-20483 GCA_023374145.1 Lepidium sativum | reverse complement strand
GAAGCGAAATAAGTCTCTAAGTGCCTTGAAGGTAAGCCTGTAATCATGTCCCCTTATTGTGAAGTTGATATAGCCACCACTTTGCTTCTCTTGGAGACCCACATTATTCAGAGCATAAAGGACTATTTGGACTATCGCGAGAAATTGGACAGTTTCCTCTTTATAAGCATGAGCCGTGCGAGAGACAAATGCGGACAGCCCACAATTTTGCAACAACAGATCCACATCCTGAGTAAGCCCATAGCAGTCAGCGCCTCTTTGCATGGATAAAGGGTCCCAACAAAGTCTATTCTCCGCAGATCGTGCAAAGCCCTATCCACATCGTGTTTTTACTTCATCTCATTCTCCCTCAGCCCAGCCAAGATAATCTCTCTTGCCTCCTCAGCTTCTTCATTCTCATACACAGCCTCGTGTAGTGTCTCTTCCACAAAATCCGCCTCAATATCCTCCTCATGTTCACCACCCTAGTATTCCACTATAGTATTGTCCTCATCCATGTATTTGAGTCTATCTTCTATTTCACTAGCTGATTGGATTATCAACTTTCTTCTTCCCTTCTTGTGGGGTTTCAATTTGCTCTTAGATGACTCTCCTTGGTGAGATTGGCTTCTGTACCTCGCATTATTTGTTGCCTTAAGTCGGAGAAAGCTTGCATGACGTACTTTCCGATCAGACATGATGGTATTTTGCCGAAACAGGTGGTGAGGAAAACACTCGAGGTATATGCTCGAGCTGGTGTTGGTTGAGTGTTTGTTTTTCTGCGATGGACCGGTTGGTGCTTGACAAGAACCAGTTAGCTTCTGCAAAATAAATTTAGACTAAAGAAAGAATTTAGTGAGAGAATGGGAATTAAGGTGAATGAGAAGGAAGAGGGTCCTCCTCTTTATATAGGGAGCAAAAGGTAAGAGGAGAATCTTTTCAAATGTTTTCAAATTTGAAGTTAAATGAGGATCAAATCAAATCTTTCAAATTTAATATTAAATAAATGACACAAAAGATAGATTGACTCATTTTTCCCTCTTTTTCGCAATGGATTTCGTCCCATTATGACTTTTTCTTTGCTTTTGTCAGGTATATGAGTGCATGCTTCAGATTGGGCAGGAAAGAGGCACCATTGAGCAGAACGCTCGACCAGGCTCTAGTCGAGTGTTGTCTGCCAAAGGACAGACACACGCGCTCGAGTGGGGACCCTCGACCAGAGGTCGGTCGAGTGTTGTCTCATCTCTCTAATTTTGGGCCCCCCATGTCCTGTCTTGCCTCCACCTTGCCAGTAAAACGCACAAAAACCTTTCAAACATATGCGAGATGAAATAAATGCAAATAAAATGAAATCTATAAGAGTACTAAAACGAAATCGGATATGCTAAAACCAGATGCTAAACGGAATGTATATACAAAGGATACCTTTGGGATTGCCTCCCAACTGCGCTTGTTTATAGTCTCGAGTTTGACTCCCTAATATTCACTGGAGATGAGGTGGCTCATCGAGAAGAACCAAAGTTCCCTCGAGAATTATGCAATCAGACAAGTACGATTTGACTTTATGGTCGTTCACTATAAATTCCTCTCCATTGTTGTTAGATAAGGTAACAACTCCATAAGGTAAAACGTGTAATACCATGAACGGACCAAACCACTTCGATCTAAGTTTACCTCGAAACAGCTTGAGCCTAGATTTGAAAAGGAGTACGTGATCACCGAATGTGATTGTCTTTCTTTGGATCTCCTTGTCGTGGGCTGCCTTAGTGCGATCCTTATATGCCTTAGAGCTGTCATATGCCTCAAGTCTGATTTGCTCCAATCTATGCAAATCCGTCTTCCTCTGTTCTTGGGTTGTCTTGAAATCGAAATTCAGAAGCTTGGTAGTGATGTTCCTCATATTTTGTCGGTTTTCAGCTCATTATTACAGTTATATTTGGGAAATTTGTCTATGTTTTATTGAGATTTCAGGCCAAAAACGTTCAGAGTTGAAATCATGTTTGAAGGTGGACATTGGAGAGGTTTGAAGCATTTTTCGGCATTCTCCACGAAGGGAAATACTTATCGATCTACCAAGGATCGATCGATCAAAGATCTGAGAAGATTATGCGCACGATCCGAAGAACAACTTGGTTCTTGAGAAGATCGATGCATCATCCCAAACAATCGATCGATCAGCCAATGATCGATCGATTAAAGGCCTTTCACAGAAACCTAATTTGATGATTTTTATCTCTTGTGTTTGGGCCCTATAAATACTTTTTTCCTATTTTTATTAGAGAGCGGTTTTTGAGTTGTGAGAGACGAATTTTACACAGTTTTAAGAGTTTGTAAGCTAGGAAGAAGATCTCTTCATACTTGAGAAGAATTTTTGAATCCTCTTTATCTTTGTTTATGCAATTTCAGTTTCAGTTCATCATGATTTACTTTATTCATTGTTCTATGTCTGAGTAGATCTTAGATCGGATCTAGGGATTCTAGGGTTTTAGAATTCACTGTTGGGGAACAAATAGGATTGATGAGTAGATGATTCTCCTTCTAATACTCAAATCTAATGCATAGATTAGCCAAATCACCTAGTCAATTATATTAGCTTGTTAACTTTCCTGAAGATTGTTAAGAACTAGAACTAGGTTAGAAGAGCAATTTCTTCACTACCAACGAGAGTTGATGCTAGGTTGGATTGTGGGTAATTGAACCTAAACGATAAAGCCTATCTATAATCTGAAACCAACGAGAGTTAGGACCTTCAGGTTATTAGTAGATGGGTAGATTCAACGAGAGTTGGTTTACCTTTATTTATGTTCAAGCCGATAATAAGATTAGATTAGTTCCTGAATATTTTTCCTGACAAGAACTCTAACTCCCGAATGAATATCCGACATCCGATTACTTTAATTATTTGATTACAATCACATTTAAGTTGTAAGAATTCACTTCCTTCATTCGATTGATATAGCTTGTGATTCAATAGAAATAGAGAGTGTAACTTGGTTCTTCGTGGATTCGATCCCATGTTTCTTGAGCAAGCTCTCAAATACGTTGTTGATGAAATGAGATCCTCCATCACTAATCACCACTCTTGGTACTCCAAATCTGGGAAATATAATGTTCTTGAATAATTTTAGCACCATCTTGGCATCATTTGTGGGGCATGCAATGACTTCTACCCACTCCGAAACGTAATCCACAGCAACCAAAATGTAGTTATTTCCAAAAGATGGCGGGTTAAAAGGTCCCATGAAGTCTATTCCCCAACAATCAAACACCTCTATCTCCAAGATAGGATTCTGAGGCATCTCATTCCTCTTGCTTATGCTTCCCATTCTTTGACAAGGGTCACATCTAGATATAAACTCTTGGCAGTCTTTGAACATGGATGCCCACCATAAGCCAGATTAAGAATCTTCTGTGTCGTCTTGAATGTTGCAAAGTGGCCACCATATGCAGATCCATGACAATGTCCCAATATCCCTCTAACTTCCTCTTCTGACACACACCTCCTAAAAAGCCCATCAGATCCTTTCTTATAGAGATATGGTTCATCCCAGAAGTATTGCTTGATATCCCTGAAGAATTTCTTTCTTAGGTAGGAATTCAAAGTCTTAGGTAGTTCTCCAACTACCAAGAAGTTCACCAGATCAACATACTATGGTAAGTTGGTTCCAGTAAGTCTCTATTGGCTGGTGAGCGGACGCTTGACCATGTGGTGGTCGAGCGTCTGACAGAGAAGCTTAAAAGTTGCTCTTCCGGCATATCATTGTCTATTGGCATAGACCCTTTCACTTGCATCCTAGATAGGTGATCTACAACACTATTTTCTACCACTTCCATATCAAATTCCTGCAACAGTAAGATCCACCTAAGCAATCTAGGCTTAGCATATTTCTTCTTCATTAAGTACCTCAGAGCTGTGTGATCTGTATGCACTACAACTTTCGACCTAACCAAATAAAATTTGAACTTCTCAAAGGCAAACACCACTGCAAGTAATATCTTCTCTATTGTGGCATACTTAACTTGTGCATCGTCCAGTGTTCTGCTAGCATAGTATATAATATTGAGCTTCTTATTCTTCTTTTGCCCCAAGACTGCTCCAACATCATAATCGCTAGCATCACACATTATCTCAAACGGGAGGGTCCAATCTGGTGCTTGGACAATAGGTGTTGTCACTAAGGCTTCTTTAAGCTCTAGAAAGGCCTTAAAACACTTTTCATCAAAGATGAACTCTGTTTCCTTATAGAGGAGACGGGTTAGAGGTCTAGCTGTCTTTGAAAAATCCTTAATAAAGCGTCTATAGAACCCCGCATGTCCCAAGAAACTCATGACATCCTTAATTGTTTTGGGATGTTGTAGCTGAACTATCACTTTTATCTTGGCTTTGTCAACCTCAATGCCTTTCTCTGAGATCATAGGAACCAAGAAAATACCCTCTAGCACCATGAAGTGACAATTTTCCCTATTGAGCACTAGATCTGTTTCAACGCACCTATATAAAACCCTGCACAAGTTTGGCAAACAAGAGGAGAAAGAAGAGCCATAGACAAAAAAATCATCATGAACACCTTAACCATTTCCTCAATTAGATCCGAAAATATCGAAGTCATGCAACGTTGAAAAGTGGCAGGAGCATTACACAACCTGAATGGCATTCTCCTATATGAAAATGTGTCATAAGGGCAAGTAAAAGTCATTTTCTCTTGGTCATTGGGATTTATAGGGATTTGAAAGAACCCAATATATCCATCAAGGAAACAATAATATGAGTGATTAGTCTGCCTCTCTAGCATTTGATCAATGAAAGGTAAAGGATAATGATCTTTCCTAAATGCAAAATTCAACTTCCTAAAGTTTATGCACATCATATGCCCTATGATAGTCCTAGTGGGAATTAAATCATCATTTTCATTCCTAACAACAGTGATTCCTCCCTTCTTGGGCACACAATGTACTGGGGATACCCATTTACTATTTGAAATTGGGTAAATAATATTAGCATCTAGCAATTTCAAAATTTCCTTCTTAAGAACCTCTTTCAGATTTGGGTTTAATCTCTTTTGAGACTCCCTGCTATAATATGATTCATTGTCAAAGTGAATTCTATGAGTACACAAATCATGTGAAATTCCCCTAATGTCGGATAAGGAATATCCTAAAGCATTCCTAAACCGTTTCAATTCAACAAGCAGCATTCCTAACTCATCATCATTTAATGCATCATTCACAATTACAGGATATGTTGAGTTAGGTCCAAGAAATGCGTACCTGAGCCCAAAGGAAAGTGGTTTGAGGTCCACTTTTAGAGATTTTAGCTCTGGCCAATCGTCGGAGTCTACCAAATCATGACACTCGACCAAGTGGTGGTCGAGCGTCTTGGTCGAGCGTGGAAAATTTGTGGTAAAGTCAGGACGCTCGAGCAAGAGGTGGTCGAGCTTCATGGTCAAGTGTATAGTCTCAAATACATTTACCCTCTTTAAAGGCTTATTGGAGTCCAACAACTTCTTGTTAGCCTCTGTTTCTAAATGAATGTACCCATCATGACAATCTTTCGTCAAAGCAGTGCTAAGATGATCTCCTTCCACTAATTCCTCAAATATTTGCTCAGATAGATCATCTATTTTTTAACTACAAACAGCTGACCCTCAATAGTCGGTTTCCTCATAACATCACTAATGTTGAAAGTCATTTTGAAGTCCTTTCCCAAATTCAGTTCTTGAATGTGAGGGTACCTAAGAAGCATGGGATTGTGAATGTCCCTCGGTCATCAAACTTCTTAGGTATAACTTTCCTCTATATAATAGCACTGACCTCATGTGTGAGCACAACCATCCCCTCAACCTCTTGTGTTCTTTCTTTGACTGCATCTTTCAAAAACTTATGGTAAGGAGGCATTAGCCTGAAGACATCCAATATTGGTATCTTCACCTCAATATCCTTCATCTGTTTCTCAAAGAGAGGCTTATACTTCTATGCATCATCTTTCTTGAACCTCTGTAGGAAATGAAGTTAGAGTTTGAAAGGGGTGGAGCAAATGACTTTGGTTTGGCCCTTGAGGATTTGTTGTAAAATGTCCATAACCTCGGGGGTGTGTTGGGGTTGGGGAGGGGTTTGGGTTTCATACACGGGTGGTATGGAAGGTGGATGATGATGATTTTGCTGATAATGTTGTTTAGGGACAAACGATTTGGATGGGGGTTGGTTATGTGTTTTTGGTGGATACACTTGATCTTGGGAATTAGCCACATTGGTGTTCTTGTAGGAGAGGTTAGGGTTTGTTTTGTAGATGTTGTATGACCTGTAAATGCTGCCTTGATTCTGCACAAAATTGACCTCCTCTAATTGATCTTCATCCTCAACAACCTGTTCTGCATCACTCACATGATGAACCTGTTTTTGATGAACTGAAAGCAACTTATCCAGCTTGTCTGGAATCGCCTTGAGCTCCTTCCTACTAACCATATCAAGATCAGCTGTACCTCGATTGGTCTGATCATAGTCTTCGCTGTACTATCCATCTGCTTGGTCTAAATTCTCAACAAGCTCCCAACTATCATCCACGTCCTTATTCAGAAAGTTGTTGTATCTAACAACATGCGAATATTGGGAAGAACACCCTTCTAAAGAGTACTAAGGAGTGACTCGGTACTGAACCCATGATGAGAGCATTGAGACTGATACATCTTGAACCGTTCACATGCCTCGGAGAATGTCTCAGAATTGGTTTGCTTGAAACCGGAGATGGAATTTCGAAGTTTTTAGGTTGTGGAATTTGAGAAGAATTTGCCCAAAAAAGCATGTTTGCAAGCGCCCCAAGATGTAATAGACCCTTGTGGCAAGTGTTTTTCCCATAGGTGAGACTTGTCTTCAAGAGAGAAAGGAAACAACCTCAACTTCAAAGCATCTTCATTAACCCCATTAATCTTGGTCAAACTGGTTAGTCTCACAAACTCATCAAGATGGTCTAACGGATCCTCGGATGGCAGGCCATGAAATTTACTATTATGTACCATGGAGATTATACCACTCTTAATCTCAAAGTTGTTATTGATAATGGCGGGTGGAACGATTCCATGGCGCTGAGTATGGATACTTGGAGCATGACCAGCTCCAATGTGTTGTGGGCGCCTAGTACGAGGCTCTGGCTCAGTAGCTTGTGGCTGGTCTTCCATCTCAACATGATCATGAAGATCCTTGTTCAATATATTCTGTTGCGCCTGCAAATGTTCACGAGATAACCGGTTTATGTTGTCCGACTAGGGGAAGATATTTTCACTGCCTTTGGATCTGGTTTGCATACAAATGGAATTGGACAACAGCTATGGACACTCGACCAAGTGATGGTCGAGTGAGGCGGTCGAGCGTGCTGGTAACAGAGCAGGTCATTGCGCTTGAGCTGTGTGCGGTCGAGCGTCGTGGTTGAGTGTGCCTGTAAACCAACCAAAACCCAGAAACAATATATAAAGAACAGGATAACCAGATCACACACTAGAACTTGGTCTCAGGAAAGCGATAACTCTAGTTGTAGCTAGCTAGAACCCATTTGGCAACAGCGCCAATTTGATAACAATCTTTTTACTATCAAATAAACATACTGTTAAATTTTATCAAGGTACTACAGTATGGTGTCAATCCAAGTGGGCAAGCAACTAGCAATCAGAACACAATCAACTCAACCTAATGCAAGCCAATCATCATTAAGGGATAGATTTCAATGCAAATTAGACTTGATAAAAACAGAGCATAAAACAGAGCATAAAAAATATAGCGTAAAAACATGGCATAAAAACATAGCAAGGATCAAAACAGTGTTTTAGATCAAAAACAGAGCACAAATAGAATCACTTAACAGAGGAATAAAATGGGTTCGTGAGGGGTAGGATCAATGATCAAAGCATCACTAGGGGTTCAAGACTTGCTTATCAACCTATTTAGATTATCTCTAGGCAAGGTATCACAACAATCACATTCATTCTCATGAAATGAGACTCAGCTTAAACTACAACCAGACTTGATTCTCATCAACAATTAATAGCATAAGAGGCATTAAATCCAGACCTAAATTAGCCTAATAACATCCTAGACAATCAATCTCTTGAGCTATGAAAGGTTATCTTAACTTAAGCTCTTTCAAGCATTTACACAAACACCTTGTGGGTGAGAAACACCAAAAACTCATCTTTTAATTGATCAAAGCAGATAAGCATTAAGCTCACTTAAACTGAAGAGATTTAAGCCTATTCAACCCTAAACAATTGTGGAAATCCCTAGATCTACCATAATCTCACCATTTCCTCAAGAACCCTAATGGATCTACTCAAACTTCATGAACAAAAACATAAACCCCGAATTTGAAATGGTCAACATCAAAAGAAAGATCAGAATGAGATGAACAACAATGATTAAAAGCAGAAATTCAAATATGCAAAGGATCTAAGATTTAAAGTGAGAAATTACAAGAGAAAAGTGGAAAAGTGCTTTTTCCTTAAAAGAAAGGCTAAAACGTGGTTGTCTTTGCTTAATTACATTAAGGGGTATTTATACTCTAATAACTAAAAAAACCATTAAAAGTCTACTCTGAAAAAAGTCAACGTCTCTTGTAGATGAAAGGCACTTGGTCGAGCATCTCGATTTCGTGCCAAATCTTCTAAATCACGTCTTGAACTTTGCCTCTTGACTGATCGATTCATCCACGGGTCTTCTTGTAGTCCAAAATTCTCCATAATAAACTCTTGAAGTACCTAAAATCCACTCTTATGCAATGTATGCAATGCTTGACACCAAATACCCATAATAAACTTAAAAGATCCTAAAACGATGATGATACTGTAAATATGAATACAAAATATGTTAGATGATGCCTTTAAAAAAAGTTAAAATGCTGACACATCAGTATTAAGTATTATGTATGCTAAAATATTTGGTACGCTATTCGTGGTTCCTGACTTCAAAACATTATGCACGATACAACTGCATATGAAAATTGGAAAACACTAGAAAGAAACTCTAAGACAAGACTCTTTCAAATAGAGGATCTACGTAAAGAAACAATTCTCTTGTTTCAAGATGAAGGAAGACAAAACTATAGATGAAAATCTTGATAAGTTTCCCTAACTTATGGCAGATCTTTCAAGTATTAACGTCAAAGTCGAAAATGAGGATCAAGAAATCTCGTTTTTAACAAGCACCTCTATTTGATCTTCTAGTTCACACTCTTCAGTTTGGAGGTAGAGTAGAACTTTTTACAGTGAATGACGTTATCAGTGGGGCTTATGCAACGGAGAAACATGACTGAAGCTTGACACTGGAAGTTAGAGGTCGTGCAGGGAAAAGAAATAACAAGAATGGAAGAAAAAGAAAAGGCAAATCTAAAAGTAGAGAAAGATCTCGATCAAAGTGAAGAGAAGGAAAGTTAAAGCTATCTGAAGTCTGGTAAGTCATCCAAATATCTAGAAATAAATTTCTCCTTAGCAAACCTGCATTATGATCAAAATATTCTAAATAAAAAATGTCTGGTAAGTCGTCGAAATGTTTAATTACTTGCAGAACAATTCATTTGTGGTTCAATGTGCATAGGAGCGCATACATTTGGGCGTGATCAGTGTGTAACGTTCAACAATAGACTATTCAACTCCAATGGCACAAGAAATCCCGACTCAATTCTGGACTCAACACTTCTCACCACTCTTATGTCCTTAAAACGGTAGCCAATCAGGGATCACTAACCTTGATCTATCCACTCTTGATACTTTGATTTGTGTCAATTAAAGTATCTTACTTACCTCCTTATACAAGTTATGGTAAAACCTACGAGTTAATAAATTTCTTCATCCGCATAGACTTGGCGACCTAATCGAAAGCTCAAAGATAATTAATTACAAGTGATGAAAAGTGAAGACTTTGATTTCCTCTTTTGTTGGTTTCAAACTGAAACCGAACAAAGTGATACAAAAAAGAACAGAACCAAAGCCTGATCCAAATGTCACAAATTTACAATAATGTTTCGGTTATGTTTAATATTTGGTTGAATACGAAACTAAACCGCTTGTTGACACCGTATCTTTGACCGGGTCAATTTCCGGTTTAACAAAGACTTTAACCAATCTCAGACACTCTCATTTCTTATGGTCTTTGATCGATCCTCACGAATTGGAGAAGGCGACGGCGTATAAAACGGCGGAGAAGCACACGGAGTAGAAAACGGCGTTACTCCGTCGTAATCATAGTCGCTACTCTCAACCTCATCATCGCTTCGATCCGTCACGACGATTTCCACTTCCATTTCCTCTTCCTCCACATGACCCTCCGTAGATAAGCTTCGACGTGGTTCACTCTCAGCCGTACGATGTTCGGTCTCGTTAGTACAATCTTCAGCGATGGTAAACAAAGTCTCCGAAGGTCCACTAAGTAAATTCTCTCCCGTTGACCATTTCGACGCCACGTCATCAACCGGAGGAGCAGCTGCAGGAAGCGGAGGAGCTGTAGCAGAGCCGATTTGGAACTGTTTGTTTTCGAGACAGAAGAGAAAGAAGTAAAGAAGCTCTTTTGACGGTGGTGGTGTCGTGGTTGAGTCACCACCGCGAGTGGGGAAAGCGTCGGGCTCTGATCCAGCGACACTCCGACGATGAAACCGGCGTTTCCACCACAAAACGTAGGCGAGCTGAGCCGTGACAGCGACGATACAAAATGTGAAAATCACGATTAGTAAAGTTGCGGTTTGGCTTAGACTCATTGTAGAGATCGCGCGAGAGAGAGTTTGAGAGAGATTAACGTAAAACTGCGTCGTTTCATGTGGTCGTAGTTATGGATTTGTGTGTTTTAGATAAGAACGAAGACCAGAGATGGTAATTTCGTGAATAGAGACTAATAATATGGTAGTTGAGGTGTCACTATTGGAAAATAGTTGCCGAGTAGGTTCCGGTTAGAAGACCATTAATAGTCAATCGGGATTGAAAGTGAAGGTGTACAAACGTCCACAATTTACTATTTAAAGTTCTAAATTTTTTAGTTTATTTGACCAAAAATACGAAGTTAGATATTTGATCACACAAACAACGAACTTGAAATATATGCTTTTAACACTCGTGAAAACAATCGATATTTTGGGCCGTTCACTTATTATTCAAAGCCCAAATTACCATTTCAAACGGCCCACTATATGTGGTACAATCGAGATACATTTTTACTTTTGGTCTGAACATTTTTACAATTAAATATCACATATGTATTTTTTTGGCCACGGCAGATTATATTAAACTATAATTGACCGGTGCAATAGTCAAATTTCTATCTAATATAGATGGGGAACTCAATCCCTGATTATACAAATGAGTTATTTTAAATGGACTTATCGCCGGCCACCAAGATAAAAACCATTTGCCATATGTAATTTTTTTAATTGGGAAATGTTGTGTCATTTCGTTTAATATAATTTAAGTTATGGTTTTATCAATTTAATTGTTCGGAAATTAAAAGTTTAGATACTTTTTAATTAAACAAACGGGAATCTCCCATTTATTTATAACATGTCTTTAACTTATCTGAACATATTTTAAATTTTTACTCTGTTATCTAGAACAATAAAAATTGGATCATAGATAAATTTTGTTAATATAACAATTTGAAAACAGATCTTATATCTATACTAATAAAAGAAAGGTTTTGAGACCTCTTAAGTCATCCAACTCATTTTTCTCAAACTCCTATATTGTTGCCACATCATCTTATGTTTTACAAATATTTTTTTTTATAAAAAAAAACAAAAATAATTATTTGCTTAATCACATTACTTGCTGTAATATAGACATTTAAAGGTCTCACATTAGATTAAGTTACATCTGAAACTTCTTTACAACTCGATTTTATGTGACCGGAAACTTCCCGATCCGGTTTGGAAACGACACAGTCTCTAATTATTATAAACGCCAAATATGTTATATAAAATATTTTATTCGTTTTATTCTATTTTTTTACTAATAAAAGGAAGGTTTTGAGACCTTTTAAGCCATCCAACCTATCTTTCTCAAACTCCTATATTGTTGCCACATCATTTTATATTTTTCAAATATTTTTTGTTGCCACATCATCTTATGTTTTACAAATATTTTTTTTTTATAAAAAAAACAAAAACAATTATTTGCTTAATCACATTACTTGCTGTAATATAGACATTCAAAGGTCTCACATTAAATTAAGTTACATCTAAAACTTCTTTACAACTCGATTTTACGTGACCGGAAACTTCCCGGTCCAGTTTGGAAACGACACAGTCTCTAATTATTATAAACGCCAAATATGTTATATAAAACATTTTATTCTTTTTATTCTATTTTTTACTAATAAAAGGAAGGTTTTGAGACCTCTTATGTCATCCAACCCATCTTTCTCAAACTCCTATATTATTGCCACATCATCTTATGTTTTTCAAATATATTTTTTTAAAATAAAAACAAAAACAATTATTTGTTTAATCACATTACTTGTTGTAATATAGACATTCATATGTCTCACATTAAATTAAGTTACATCTAAAAATTCTTTACAACTCGATTTTACGTGACCAGAAATTTCTTGGTCCGGTTTGGAAACGACACAGACTCTAATTATTATAAACGCTAAATATGTTATATAAAACATTTTATTTGTTTTTATTCTATTTTATATACAAAGATTTCAGAAAGAAAGAAAATAAAGATACATGAAACCATAAGCAGCTAATTAATGACTACCCAAAGTAAAGACTCCACTAACCTCACTAAGTGGGAGACATTTATTTCTGCTTTGACCAATATGTAACAATGGAAACAATTGATCCTAATGAAATTGAAGCAAGCAATGATAGTCGTTTAGAGTGACTTGGCATTAGTATATTACTAATGTTTAGTAACGTTTTCAATATAACTTGTTGATTCATATTACCCCCTTAGTCACAACCAATGACCTAAACGTGAGAGATCAATGACATAGTTGATTCATATTCCCCATTTAGTCACAACCAATGGACTAAACGTTAGACATTAACTAAACGTTACATTAAATTCCCCCCCCCCCCCCCCACTATGTAATTTACTCACCAAAGCTCACTATCTCACATTAAATTTACATTTTTGTATATAAATATTAGTCTGTCGCCTCAGCTTCTCAAACTATTCGAAACATAACAAACCACCATATTAATGCCTCTATCTCCACTTACTAAAAGATGACACCACAAATTACTGTCCCCTCTTCCAAAATAATTCACTTTTGATATGCTTGATGAAATAGACGACCAATTCTGCAGTGAAAAAGGTCATTGCACGACTCCTGCATCATTGGGAAGCTAGGAATTTCAAAAAGAGCAATATCCCAATGGGCATTGAACTCCTCATATTGGACTCCAAGGTAAATTGAAATCTATTTCTTCTAAATATTATTTGGAGTTTTATAGGATTTAAATAATAGATCAAACTTTTTTGACATTACTGTTAACAAAAGATAATGTTTGATGAAAATATTTGAAACTAATCTAGATCTTAATTATACATTTTATTTTATATTAAACCAACACTTTTACAACTTAATAAAAACTAAAATTCTTATAGTATTAGAATACTTTTGAAATGAAGAGGAGGAAAAAAAAACCTTTGAAATTTATTAACCCATCAATTCCAAAATCCACCAAAATACTTAAACCTATCCAATACACCCCATAGACGATTTATTAATTTTCACTAAACTTTGGAAATTCATTAGATATTACTTTCCCAAAAACTTTCGCCAAATATATTAAAAGAGTATGCAATTACAAAAAGTAACTTTAATTATAAGATATTATAACAAATAGTATTATAAAATCCTAATAAATTCAAATCAAATTCATAAATGGAAACCACTAATAATTTTCAGATATAAAATTTAGATCTTTACAAATAATTGATTGTTTTATAATAGTCCATAATAATATTATATAGATTATATTATTTACATTTTATATGATTTATAGGTTTGTCTTATAGTTTATAGGTTTAAGCCTAAGTCTAGGTGGATAATAATATTCCATGTTTATACAATGTTTTTTTAACTATTTGGTTAAACATAGTTTCAGTTATATCTAACATTCTAGATTATTTATATTAAGTTTATCAGAATCGACTACTAATATTTATATATACAATAATTAACGGTAAAAAATTTAATATTTAATTATTACTTTATTGATATAGAATATAACCACCGCATATATATATATATATATATATATATATATATATTTTATTGCAAAATTGTAACACATACTTTATCCAAAATTTATTAATAGATCATCCAGTTTATTAACCCAACAATTCCAAAATCCACCAAAATACTTAAACCTTATCGGGGAACACAGGGTTTACAAGACTTATCATGGAAAAAATACTAATATTAAACTGTTTATTATATATCTAGATTTTATCATTCATAAATCAAAACCCTCTAATTACCTGAAACCGAACCTTCTTCTTCGTCCTATTCTTCATCTCTTTTTTGTAGCAACATATCTTTAGTTTTACCATTCCAAATAATAATAAAATTATCCCTTTCTGATTCACATACCTTTCATTCTAGAAATACAACACAAATCACAAAATTTGACAAGTTACCCAACAAATAAACTATACATAAATGTTTCTAAACCAAAAACCGGGCGTAGCCCGGTCAATCCTCTAGTACTAATAAATGGAAGGTTTTGAGACCTCTTAAGCCATCCACATCAGGTTTTTTAATCTCTTCTAATGATGTCATGTCCGCATAAATTTTCTAAAACAATTCTTAAAGAACTCACTTAGTGACTCACCTTTTAAACATCTCACGCTCTATGTTTAAGCGTTAGTTTTATTAAAAAATTGATAGAAACTAAATGGGTATTGATCCACAATATATTTAAAAGTGATAAATGCTACTCAAAATTAATCACAAAAGTTTCTCTTCCAATTTTCTAACATTCCCTAATGCAAGTATTTGTCTAATTCGTTTAATCTTTAGTGATTTCTTATATTCTCATTTGTTTCAAACTAATATGGTTCATGTGAAAAAACAACCCCTAGCGTTTTCTAGAAGATTATCAATGTCAAATATTCTCGACCCTTGCTTTATTAGGTACAACAATCTGAATACCTCTTTTTTCTTTTTGTTACCCTTAAATTTGTTGTCTTCTTTTCTTCCTTTCGAGATTATACTGCTAAGCGGGTTTTCAAAATTGTTTGATTGATTTTAACATGTATAGCTTCCATATTTGTCCGTTTAATTATTACTTTACTATGGGTTTTCGCAGTGATCCAAACGAAACAACAACGAAAAGTAACCAAAAAAAAAAGTAAAAAAATCATAATTCACGGACTAAATTTTACAACTTACATGTCTTTATTGACCAATTTATATTAGTCACAAAAAAAACAACTAGTTTATAAGTTCTTTAATCTGTCATCTATTGATAAAGGTAACATCATTTACTTTCTATAAATCACATAATTTTTTTGTTAAAAGTTTCTTAAAAACACTTTTACATCAACATGTCATTAAATTACATTGACATTACATTGACATATCATTTAATTATTACTTTACTATGGGTTTTGCAGTGATCCAAACGAATAAACAACGGAGAATAACCAAAAAAAAAAGTAAAAAATCATAATTCACGGACTAAATTTTACAACTTACATGTTTTAGTGACCAATTTATCTTAGTCCCAAAAAAATGACTAGCTTATAAGTTCTCTAATCCGTCATCTATTGAGAAAGGTAACTCTCTCTCTTTTCTATAAATCACGGATTTTTTTTGTTAAAAGTTTCTTAAAAACACTTTTACATTGACATGTCATTCAATTTTTTGCTCTGTAACACAGTCGTCGAGATTATTAATTACTTTCCAGTGACAAACAAACAAGGCGGGAAGCTTTATCTGTCTCGCTACAATATATGCCATCGACGAACAATATGGTTGGTACTACATCTCGTGCAGTAGTTGTAACACAAAGTTGGGAAAATCTGGCTCCTCATTTTACTACAACACGTGTCTAAAATACAACAATGCCAGCCTCATCAGGTTTGCATACTATGCTTTCATTTGAAAAGGACATGTCCAACACAAACACAAACTAAACAACAAATAATTGTATCTAAATGGATGTGTAGGTACCGCTTTGAAGTAAGGGTCCGTGACCACAACAAAGACACAACAACATTTGTGATTTTTGATCGTGAAGGTACAAACTTTGCAGGACAGAAAGCTTCTGAAATTATAAACGCATTCATAGAGGTATATTCAATGCTCTTGCACTTCAAAAACACACCTACACCTTCCATACAAGTAATAACCAAACTTTGTTACCTTTTTACCCAGGGAGATGATAACAATGAAGCACTAAAAACTAAAAATTCTGAAAGTTTAAAACATATTATTGACCAAACTTGCAAATTCCAGATCAAAGTGTCAATGTACAACTTCCAAGCTTCACGTCAAACTTTCACTGTCTCCTGTATTATTTCGAACGACGTTGTCTTGAACGACGAGGCGTCCGGAATAAAAACCCCCATATATGCTGACTGTGCAATTCTTTCCAAGGTTCGGAACACACATCCAAACAAAATATTCTATGAAAATGTGAAGAACGAGAAGCGCCCCCGTCTAGACAACTAAACCAACTTATTCACCTCACATTACAAGATGTTTCTTTGATTTAATTTAAAATCATTCTCAATGTTACAAGTTTTGTCAATATTCTGTCCCTCTATACTATTCACATATTCCATCTTATTTCCCTTTTTTGGTTTAATGTTGCACTAATACGAGATCACCTTTCTATTAAATTACTTCCACTTAATATTCATTACTATATAAATGTTGTGTTTTGTTGAATACGCAGTATGTTAATAAAGTCATCCAAAGTTTATTGGATCTATCATGACACAAACATGCAAATGGCTTCATTAATCCAAGGTGTAGATAATGTGTTGATAAAGAGATTGCATGAAACAAAAGAATTTATTGTAAGGTAAGATGAAATATATTTATCTTTTTTTTTACATATTTGAAAAACCTAAATTGAATATGAACCGAGTCAAAGAAAAAACTTAAAAGGTTTCTTTAAAATAAAATTTCTTTAGAATAAACAATTTTCATAATATATTATATAATCAATTAGCTTATATAGCATAATTTAGTTATTATATATTTGGAATAAATAGTAATATTAAACCGTTTATTATATATCTAGATTTTGTCATTCATAAATCAAAACCCTCTAATTACCTGAAACTGAACCTTCTTCTTCGTCCAATTCTTCATCTCTTTTTATTAACTAAATCCATTTCGATTTTGTTAAAACAAATCTTTGAAAATAAAGGTTTTGTTTTAAATTTTAAATATATTTATGGACCAAAGACTATATAATATGTAACTTAATCTTCGTTATTTGAATTCGAAAGACCTTTGAATGTCCATATTACACGTCGGTTGATTTACAGTGATGAAGTTGTTTAATCTTCTATTGAAACTATACATATTCACCACTTTTGAATGTCCATAGTTACTTTTTATTTTTATTTTTTATACTATCCAAAATAATTGGGTTGAATATCTTATATACATGTCATTTTTCCGTTTAGTTAATCCAACTAATAATTATGATATCTAGAATTTGTTTCCTTTCTCTTAATTTAGACAAACTATAAAAGGATTTGAGGTTATTGTATCTTATCGATCTAATTATTTGAAAAGAATAACATCTTATGCAATTTGGATATTTCAATGACATAATTTTATAAATAAATACTTCATAAAAGATATATTCTTAAATTTTTCTTCATATAATATTATAAGTATGGTCTTCAAATAATTTTACACATGTACTTTTGATCTTTAAATAATAAATAAAACAAGACCAGAATCCTGATTGAAGTCTGCTTCATAACTATAACTCATAACTGAAAAATGCACTATTTGCCTTCAAACATTTAAAGGACGAGATGTCATTAATAATCTAGCCTGCAACCACATCTACCACCATGATTGCATAATAAGTTGGCTTAAAGCAAATAAAAATTGTCCAATATGTAGGGCAACATATCTTTAATTCTATCATTCCAAATAATAATAAAATTATCCATTTCTGATTCACATACCTTTCATTCGAGAAATACAACACAAATCACAAAATTTGACAAGTAACCCAACAAATAAACTACACATAAATGTTTCTAAACCAAAAACCGGACGTAGCCCAATCAATCCCTAATATTATGTATAGGATTGATTGGGTCTCTCAATCGACTCCATCTTTAAAGATAAGAATTTGGAACATGAAGCTTTCAAATTAGTTAACGAGAATAGCTCCATAGTTGGACTCATGTGTTCCTTACATTCAAATAAAGAAGTTGTACTCTCTCTTTTGTTTCATATACATAATAATAGAATAGCCAAAAAAGTTTTGTAGGTAGAGGAGAAAAAAGTTAGTGTGTTTTAATAACTTTAATAAAGAGAAAAAAAAAAGCGAATTATGCAGAAATGAAAGTTAAGGTCTATAATGACTAAATGCCCATCACAAGACCTCTTAAAAGCTTAAAAACTCTCCAAAAGCAGAGAGATAGAATTTAGCTTTTTTTACTCGTCTGCTTTAAAAGGGTCACCCACTTTCTGCAATTCTTCTAAATAATTTACTTATATACTTTTCCAAAATCATGCTTAACTTTATCTCCTTCCTTCTTTTGAGGATGAACTTTAGATCCCATGCATGAATTTATTTCATTTTTATTTACACGCATATTTGAATACACATTATTTAATCTGCAGATGTATTTAATGTGGATATCATTGTGTATACACACATGGACATTTCTGTCAAGTGGTATGATTTAAGTAATGATAAGATGTTATCATTTAGAGATTTACCAACAAAATCTTGACTGTTGTAACCCCAAAATTCTGATTAGACCAATATCATATATATGATACCATAATATACCATACATTTATTGGAAATGATCATACATGGAAGATCGTAAAAGAAAATCTCAAAATCATATTTTTGCAATTTTACTCTTTATTTTAAATAAAATTAACTAATAAATTCACACATATACCCTCAAGTTAATTCTACGAAATCAAACATAAAATATCAATAGACATATTTTCAATACATGATTTTTATATCAATCTTACTCATTGATTAGGATATAAAATACTCATTTGTGCAAACCATTTTATGGGTACATTGTTAACCAGAAATAAATTTTCCTTCCAACATTATGATCAAAATTTTGTTTTGAAATTCAAAGTTTTAGAAATAACAAACAACAAACACACCCTAATCAAATTTCAAAGCTTGAAAAAATCTTCAAGATACGGAAGACAAGCCAATCAATTCATCTCGAGCTTCCACCATCTTCTTTACTTCAGCATAGCCTATCACAAATTCGACCTCCAAAATTTGTAATGAGATTATACAAGTCATGGCCTAAAACAATGCATCATACTCTGTATGAAGAGATGGTAAATTTTGGCATAGCTCTTGCGCCCCATACAAACACCATCTAAACCCTCTGAATAGCAATACCAATCTAAAGCTGAAAATAACTATGAGTCCTTCCATAATTTATCTACCATGATATATGTAAATATAATATTTTTCAGAGAAAATTTTCTCTAGAAGTTGTCTCAGATTAATATATGATTTAATAATTAATTTTATTACTTAAATAATGTTTTAGATTGATTTCTTTTGTACGACATGGATAAATATTGACGTGCATCGAATTTTTATGGAGATATATCATAAATTATCATATTATATACTTGCTCTTTGCCAATCTACACAACATTTTCCAAGCGTAAAAAGGTTTTCTAATTTGAAACTAAAGCATCACATTGTGGTTCGTTAGAGGAGAATAATTCACAAAAGAAATCCATACATATACTTATCCCCGATCTAGGGGAAGTACATATATACACCAATAATTTATAAAAAATAACTAAACTCGTAAAGGCAAAAGAGAATTAGAGAAAAGTAAGTTTAAGATTCTACAAGGTGGTGGCTTCTTCCTTTCTCTCGGGGAAAAATAAAAGAAATGAAACAGAGGCAATAAAGTTTGTGTAGATCTTTAATACTATCAATCAAGCTGTCTTGGATTCTAAAGCAAACTATGACCAATACTTCATGCTTTATGTTTAGACATACCAAGGGTTTTAAGTATACTTTGTCTACTTTATACTCCGTCGGTTTCATATTGGAGCTTTTTATCTTATTTCTTTACCAAAATTTTCAGATTATTTTTCTATGATCCAACCAACATTTGCTAATATCTATTATATCAGATAATTATGTGTTGTTAATTGGATAATTTTTAAAAGTTATTTTACACCACATGTTCTTTCTTCTAGCTGAAGTGATCTTTCTTCTAGCTTAAGTCTAGTTTATCGTCTTTTTGTAAAAACAACATTGTGACGCAAACCTTATTAATTTATAATTCCGACTTTTAGGAAATTTT
>JAKUCM010004758.1:0-25352 GCA_023374145.1 Lepidium sativum | reverse complement strand
TATTTTCGGATCTGATTGAGGAGATGGTCGAAGTGTTCATGGACGATTTCTCTGTCTATGGTTCTTCCTTCTCCTCTTGTTTGTCAAACTTGTGCAGGGTTCTATCTAGGTGCGTTGAGACGGATTTAGTGCTTAATTGGGAGAAATGCCACTTTATGGTGAAAGAAGGGATCGTTTTAGGTCATAAGATTTCTGAAAGGGGCATTGAAGTCGACAAAGCCAAGATAGAGGTTATGGTTCAGTTACAACCACCGAAAAATGTCAAGGACATTAGGAGTTTCTTGGGACATGCAGGATTCTATAGGCGGTTCATCAAAGACTTTTCGAAAACTGCTAGACCTTTGACTCGTCTCCTTTCTAAAGAGGCGGATTTCGTCTTTGACGAGGAATGCCTCAAGGCTTTTCTCGAACTCAAAGACGCCTTGATAACAGCACCAATAGTTCAAGCACCCGATTGGAATCTCCCTTTTGAGATAATGTGTGATGCTAGTGACTATGCTGTTGGAGCAGTTCTGGGACAGAAGATAGACAAGAAACTGAATGTGATCTACTATGCCAGTAGAACACTAGACGAAGCCTAGGTGAAATACGCCACCACGGAGAAGGAATTGCTTGCAGTTGTGTTCGCCTTTGAGAAATTCCGGTCCTATCTGGTTGGATCAAAAGTTGTTGTACATACTGATCATGCAGCTCTAAGATACTTGATGAAAAAGAAGGATGCTAAGCCTAGACTGCTTAGATGGATTTTGTTGCTACAAGAATTCGACATGGAGATAGTCGATAAACCAGGGGTTGAAAACGGTGTTGCTGATCACTTATCAAGAATACAGGTTGAAGAAACCCTTCCAATGAATGATTCTATGCCTGAAGAGCAGCTGTTGAGTTTTTCCACCGAACACTCGACCATGACACTCGAGCACCACCTGCTCGAGTGTCAAACCCACAGACAAAGAAGGCGTTTTTCGATCGGATCGAAGTTTATGGGAACATGTTTACCATGGTATGCCGATTTGATAAACTATTTGGTCGGAGGAGAGCTGCCTAAAACCTTGAATTATCATCAAAGGAAGAAATTTTTTAGGGATGTAAGGCAGTATTTTTGGGATGAGCCTTATCTATACAAGCAAGGATCTGATGGACTATTCAGAAGATGTGTATCAGAAGAGGAAGTCAATGGAATTTTGGAACATTGTCATGGATCTACTTATGGAGGACACTTTGCTGCATTCAAAAACAGCACAGAAAATCCTTCAATCCGGGTTATGGTGGCCATCGATTTTTAAAGACTGCCAAGAGTTCATATCCAGATGTGATTGCTGCCAAAGAATGGGCAGTATAAGCAAGAGGAATGAGATGCCGCAGAATCCGATCTTGGAGATAGAAGTGTTTGACTGTTGGGGAATCGATTTCATGGGACCATTTAAGCCTCCTTCCTTAGGAAACAGTTACATTTTGGTTGCTGTGGATTATGTCTCTAAATGGGTAGAAGCTATTGCAGCTCCTACAAACGATGCAAAGGTGGTACTTAAACTCTTCAAACACATTATATTTCCCAGATTTGGTGTGCCAAGAGTTGTGATTAGCGATGGAGGATCCCATTTTGTCAACAAGGTTTTCGAAAATTTGCTTAAGAAACATGGGGTTAAACACAAAGTGGCAACTCCTTATCATCCTCAAACCAGCGGACAAGTTGAAGTCTCTAATAGACAAATCAAATCGATTTTGATGAAGATAGTTGGGCTGTTCCAAACGTGATTGGGCCGCTAAATTGGATGATACTCTTTGGGCCTATAGGACTGCTTTTAAAACAGCTATTGGCCGCACACATTTTCAATTACTCTATGGAAAATCCTGCCATTTACCAGTTGAGATAGAGTACAAATCAATTTGGGCAACCAAACTCTTGAATTTCGATATCAAGACATCACAAGAGAAGAGGCAGATGGACTTACATGAACTCGAAGAAATCAGACTCGAAGCATATGACAGCTCAAAAGCATACAAGGAGTCGAACAAAAGCAGCTCATGACAAAAAGATCCAGCGGAAAACAATCAAAGTTGGTGATCAAGTACTACTCTTTAACTCAAGACTCAAGCTATTTCCGGAAAGCTACGATCGAAGTGGTCTGTTCCGTTCAAAGTATTACAAGTTTTACCTTATGGAGCAGTCACTTTAGCCAATAGCAATGGAGAAGGATTCACTGTAAACGGTCATAGAGTAAAGCCTTACTTGGCAAAAAGCACGATTCCCGAGGGAACTTCGGTTCTGCTCGATGAACCACCTCCTCTCCAATAAAAAGGAGGAAAGTCGAGCTTGAGACTATAAACAAGCGCAGTTGGGAGGCAATCCCAAAGGTATCCTCTGTATATACATTCAATTTCTTTCTTTTCGCATATTTACTTACAATTTGCTATTTTATCATTTTTTTCATACATCTATTTCGACTTACATGCACTTGGAAGGTTTTTTGGGTCTCTTTTGCAGGAAAATGGGGCCCACATGGGATAAGTAGGGTCAAAACCGACAAGATGGGACAACACTCGACCACGCCTGGTCGAGTGTCCCACTCGAGCATCAGCCAGCTTTTGGCAGACTGACACTCGACCAAGCCTGCTCGAGTGTCAGGCTCGAGCGTCCCGCCTTCATGCCTATTCACATACCTCCAAGCCTATAACTGCCAAAAGCTGAGAAAGGGGAGACATTTACTCCGAAAAATGGGTTAAATCTTTCTTTAATGCAATATCTTTTCCATTTAATTCAAAAATATTTGATTTAATCCAAGTTCAAATTTTGAATTTGAAAAGGCTCCCCCTTGTTTTTCTCCTCTATAAAAGGAGGAGGAGCCTCTCTCCTTCCATTCACACGAAATACATTCTCTCTCTAACATTTCTCTCTAGTTGTTCTCTCTTTTACAGAAGCAAATCGTCCCTCTTTATGTTCATCCACTACACTCGATCACCTCTGCTCGAGTGTCTTGTTCGAGTGTCCGAAAACTTACTCTTCCTCCGACCTACTTTCATCATGACAGACGGAAAATCCAACAAAGCCAACCTCCTCCGCCTCAGAGCCAAAAATAATGCTCGATCAAGAAGCAATCCTCCCAAGGAGAGTCTTCCATGGCCGCAAGCAGACCCGGCAGAAAAGAGAAGAGGAGGATGGAAGTGCTATCTGAGAATGAGTCGAAGAAAGAGGAGAATACATGGATGAAGACGAATTGGACCCGGACCTTGCTGCTGAAACACTCCGTGAAGATGGATATGGCGAAAGAGAGGCGGCAGAAGCAAGAGAGATAATTCTTGCCGGAAAAAGAGAGAAGGAGATGAAGGAGAGGCATAACTCGGCAAGAGCACTAAGCGATCTGCGGAGGATGGATTTTCTAGGTACCCGCTATCCATGCAAGGAAGCGCTAACCGCAATGGGGATAACAAGAGATGTGGATCTCATGTTGCAAAATTGTGGGCTGTCCACATTTGTGCAATATCCGCAAAGAGCTTACAAAGAAGAGACTCTTCAGTTTTTGGCAACGGTTCAAATCGTTCTATACGATGCTGAAAACGAGAGTCTCCAAGAAAAGCAAGGTGGCGGTTACATCTTCTTTGCAGTAAGAGGAAGGGACTATCGAATGACATTCAAAGCACTTAGGGACCTCTTCGAGTTCCCAAAGGCCGAGTCCGAAAATTATGGACCCGATTTTGATAGAGCTGAGTTGGATGATGTGTGGAGGTCGATTGCATCAACAAGGAGCAGATCCTCATCCTCCCGATCTAAGGCATCACTGATCCGAAACCCGGCATTAAGGTATTTTCGAACAATCCTAGCAAATACATTTTTCTCACGTTTTAGTACTGGAACCATTAACCTAGGAGAAATGGAGATGTTGGTGACTGCTCTTAAAGACATTGTTGGTCAAAAGAGTGACGGATCCCCAATTATTGGAGATCGAAACAATGCTGGATTAACCATCCAGGTTGCTAACCAATTAGTCACATACCGAGATTGGGCAAGGGATAACAAAACTGGAGGACGTGATGGAAGATCACCATTGGCGGACTTATCACATGCATTCTGGAAAGGTGCAATGTGCCAATCGATGAGACACAATGGGCTGACCCTTGGTTCATGAACATCGATCATTTAAGGAGGAGTCAATTCTTGGCTACAATGGAAGTTCGAGGTAAGCTCCTTTACTCTTTCCATCATTTACTTAGACCAAACGCTTTTCTGCTCTTGCCAAACAGGGAGTACACGACAATAAGAATGGGGCGAAACACGGATTTCAACCCACCTCTAGAAGCCTTGTACGATCCCAATGAACCTCAGCAGAGTTCATCACCAACAAACAGCGATGAGGTGGATCCCGAGGCATATTGTTTTGAAGAATACACGATGCCACCTCGTCAAGGAGAACCAATCCGAGAAGCACACAAGCACATAGGCTTGTTGCAGAAAATGAACAAATGGTTGATGAAGAAGGTGAAGAAGCTGACTGCTAGCGACGAAGCTAGAAGGCAGGAAAACGATGATCTAAGTAGAAGAGTTGCAGCTCTAGAAAGGAACAGCGGACCACAACCACCGCCACCAACTATTCGCCCAAGAAGAGCCTCCATATCCACAGATCGTGAAAGGCAACACCAACCAGCACCAGCTAGACGCTCCTCAGCTAACCCAGCAGCCTTCTCATACAGAAGACCATTTGATTCAGCAGGAGCAAGCTCGAGCCAACCGCTCGAGCACCAATCAGTCGAGCATTCCGAACACTCGACGGACACGCTCGAGCAAGCTGAGCTCGAGCGTCAAAGGCATAATGACTACTACATGGAGCTCATGCGAAATGTGGCATCCGATTACTGGAATCATTAAGAGGTACCAAAACCCCTTCCTTTCATTATAAATACCATTGCATATTTTTCAATTGACTTGCTTTTACATTTCTTTTACTTAGCTTGCTTTTGCATATTTTTCACTTGACTTGCTGGTCTAGGATCCTCTTTCGGACTTTTATACACACAAGGGACTGTGTGATTTAAGTTTGGGGGAGGGTTCTAGAGGATATTTGACTTTGTTTTCTGTGGTTCTTAGTTTTTATTCTTGCATTTGATCATATTGCATCACATCTAAGGCATAGAAAAACAAAACAAAAAAAAAAAAATTTGAAAAAATCGAAAATGCATAAGTCAAAAACAGAGTGTTCATGTAGTTGCATTGCATTCATATAGGATTGAGTCTAGAGTTTCGGGAATCATCTTGCTAGATAGGTAGACTTGCTAGGTTGATTGGCTAGTAACCATAGTGAACTCTTAGACTTGCGTTTTTCCCTCTTGAACACTGATAGGTAGATCATTAACCTTTGAAACCGATACTTAGGTTGTGTCTCGAAAAGAACCTGATTTGTTACCTCATAATCGAATTTTATTTTCCAAATTAGGGGCTTGAGATACATTGCATAAGATCCTTCCTTAGGTTCAGCTAGCTAAGTAAAAAGAAAAGCATAAGGTGAATATAGAATCATCCTTCTCAAAACTCGGCTCAAAATATATGGTCTAAGATGAACGGGGATTGTGCGTAAACCCGTACCTTCTTGTGTTCATCAATAAAACCATTTCGATATCGCCTAAAATGAACCGGGACTGTGCGTAAACCCGTACTTTTTCGCGTCTCATTGATAAAGCTAATACATCGATGCCTAAGGTGAACCGGGACTGTGCGTAAACCCGTACTTTTTCGTGCTTCATTGATAAGCTAAAGCCAATAAAAACGAGTAAAGAGTTGAGAAGTGATCGAAAATGCTTAAACCATTAGTGACTAGCTGAATTTGAGGAAGTTGAATCCCAAAGTCTTTGATTAATAGCCCCTTTTGCGGACTGCACTTGAAAGAAATAGGTTTCGAATCTGAATTTCTTAAGAGACCAACTAAGTGTTAGGGAATAATCGGTCTTGATGCTAAGCCTTGATGAAAGTAAATTGTGGTTCTTACAAAAGAATGAGGTTTCACTTGTGGGTTACAGTTTTTCGATTTGGCAGGTCATTTGTTTAAGTAAGATGTTCCCATTGTTAGCAACTTCTCTTCCTTCTTAGCTCGATGCACATTTGCTTGAGGGCAAGCAAAGACTAAGTTTGGGGGGGTTGATGTGTCTGCATTTTACCACATTTTAGGACCATTATTTAGCATGTTTTGCATTCATACTTGCATCATTATCATTGTTTTAGGTTCTTTTTAGCATAATTTGCATTATTAGTATCGGGCATTGCATACATTGCATAAAAGGGACTTTTAGGTACTTTTTGGAGCTTATCACGAAGTATTTCGGAGTACAAGAAGACCAATGAGGAATCGACTAGTCTAAGGTTGAAGTTCAAGATGCAAACTAGAAGATTTGTCACTCGAGTCTCCGACACTCGACCATCACTTGGTCGAGTGCCTTTACGGACCAGAACCAAGACTTTAGACGAAGATTGAATCTTTGGGCTTCCCTGCGAAAAAGGCCCATCAAAAGCCCATTTGTGCAAGCCCAATTATCTTTTAGTTCTTTTCTATTTTTCTTTCTTAGGGAAATTTCCTTTTAACTTTTAAAAGGAAATTCCCATTTTTTCTTTCAAGGGAATTTTTCCCTTTTTCTCTTTAAGTATTTTTCCTTTTTCTTTAAGATCTTTTGATCTATAAATTGTACTAGAATTTCTACTTTCAATATACAATATTTTCTAGCAATTTTCGAGTCTCATATTTTTACTAAGGCATTTACGATTTTTAGCTTTAAGTTTTATGCAATTAGATTTCGATTTTAAGTCTTTATTTTATTTCATGAATTCTGAGTAAGTTAGTCTAGGGTTCTTGAGGAAAGGGTGAGATTAGGGGAAAACTTAGGGATTTCTAGATTTGTCTATGTTTAAATAAGGTCTTAGATCTCTTTAGTTTAAGTGTTCTTAATGCTTGTTTCTTTCTGATCAATTGAAATTCGATCTCTTGGTGAATCCCCCCCCCGAGAGGCGTTTGGGGAATCACTTGAACATGCTTAAATTAAGATAGCATCTTCCTAGCTCAAGAGATTGATTGTCTAGGGTGTTATTAGGCTTTGTAAGGTCCATACTTAAGGCCTCTTGAATTTCCAATCGTTGGGCGAGAGTCAAGTCAGGTTGTCTTTTAGGAGAGGTCCCATTGCGCGAGAGCGAATGTGATTACTTTGTGATTCATTGCTTAGAGGTCATCTAAATAGGTTGATAGATAAGTCTAGAACCCCTAGGAATACCCTAATCATTGATCCTAATCCTCGAGAACCCGTTTTTCCTCTATTGAATTTTCGTGATTTTAATACTTTGCTTTAGGTTCAGATTTCGTGTTGCACTTTATCATTAGTTTCATTATTGCTTTACTTTTAATGCTCTGTTTTTACATTCCAATACTCTATTTCGTTTTTAGCAAATTGTTTTAAAGATTTCATTGTCACCTAGGATAGATAAACCACTTGCTAAAACCGAATCTGGCTTAGATTAGAATAAGTAGATTATATCTTGATTGCTAGTTACTATCCCATTGGATTGACACCATACTGTACTGCAATTGATTACATAAACAGTTTGGTATTTGAGAAAACACCGCAAATACATGTTTATCACTAATCAACTCTGCTACACCGAAGCCAACTGTACTACACTACAACTTAACTCTACCAAACGTCAGACTAACTCTATTACACTTAGCCTATCTCTACTACACTTCACCTTAACTCTACTACACGGAATCCAACTATACTACACTACAACCTACCTCTACCAAACGTCAGACTAAGTCTATTACACTTAGCATAACTCTACCACACTTCACCCTAACTCTCACATTCAAAACCCTCACAACTAGTTACGAACTATATCACATTGGCTCAGACTCGGGACGAACTCTACTTGACAAACACACAAAAAGAAGATGAAGAACAAAAATCCATATATAGCGAAATCGAGAAACCCAAATGTCAAACGAAATCGACAAACCCAAATGTCGCCGCGAAGAAGAAGAAAAAGAAGAAGAGGAAAAAAAGAAGAAAAGAAGAAGAAAAGAAGAAACTTACCTTTTATAAAGAAGACGACAACGAAGACGACGAGTAAGAAGAATAAGAAGAAGAATAAGAAGAAGACGAGTAAGAGGACAACAAAGAAGAAGATGACATCGACAATGAGTAAGACGACGAAGACGATAAGTAAGACGACGAAGATAATGAGTAAGACGACGAAGAAAAAAATGAGAGAAAAAGATGATTAGGTTACTTTTGCGTAATGTTTAACCAGAGAAAAAAGAAGAAAGTTGTGGGTCATTTTTGTTTTAAGGGTGTAATCGTAATTATGCTTTTACTCTTTTTTTAGAACAAAAACTGTTTCAGTAATTGGAGCATACTTTTGCTCTATTTGAACAATTCTTTCTTAAAAATTTGTTTCATGTTTAATGATGTGGCAGAGGTTTTCTACCTTTGTAGTTGTTATGTGATTCTGTTTCAATTTCCGGTTTTCATTTAAATTCGAAGCAAACCAAGTTTCGGTTTAATGTGAGATTACAAAACAATTTGAACCAAAAGATGAAGACTCTTTATTCAAAACAGAAGGTTTCAAAGTCAAAAAGAAGCTGAGGGAAAAGCTTCTTCTTCGTCACTCTTCTGCGTCATTCTTCTTTGTCATTTTGTCTTAAATGGAGGTTCATGTTATTGTTGTGTTGTATTCGGAGTTTGCTCTGTTCTTGAGCTGTAATCTTCCTCTCTAGTGAATTGTCGGATTGAATCTGGCCCCGGTGACGTAGCTCTCCAAATCGGAAGTGAACACCGGGTAAAAATCTCTCTGTGTCACTCTCTTCAAAATACTTTATTCAAATTCTGTTATGAAAATCAAAATACAGTGAAAGAGGACCTTCATAGATAAATTAGGTGAGTTAAGTGAATGCTGAAATCTAACAAATTGGTATCAGAGCTTGGTCAGCCAAACGACTCAATGTCGACTCCTCACATAAGTATCTTTGACGGAACCGGAGACTTCTCATTATGGAAGATAAGAATGTTAGCACACATTGGTTATCTGGGACTGAAGGGTGTACTGAGTGATGACAAACTAGAAACGGAAGTTCCGATGTCAAAAGCAGAGGAGAAGAAACCAGCCGATGGAGGTGATAAAACAATACAAATTTCTCAAATCAAGGTAATTCCAAACCCCTCTAAGACTGAAAGATCTGAGAAGTTGAAAAATCTGATTGTAATGAACATTGGAGACACATTCTTAAGGAAAATAAATGTAAACGATACTGCGGCTGAATTTGGGCTATGTTTAATTGATTATACATGGAGAGTTCTCTTCCCAGTAGGATTCATCTGCAGTTGAAGTGTTATACATTTAGAATGACTTGAGTCTAAGATGATGGATCAGAACATTGATGAGTTCCTGAAGATTGTTGCAGAACTAGGAAGTCTAGAAATCTCTGTGACTAATGAAGTGCAGGCCATTTTGTTGATGATATCTCTACGAGCGAGCTATGATCAACTGAAACATACACTAAAGTATGCAAGAGGCTCTCTGACATTAGAAGAAGTTATCTCAGCAGCTAAATCACAAGAGGTTGAAATTAATGAGAAGAAGCTAGACAGAGGCTCAACAACATCATTGATTATAAAAGAAAGGGGAATATCATCAACAAAATTTTCAGGAGATTCTGGTAGAGATCGAAGCAGAAACAGATCAAACTCTAAAACCAGACTCACATGTTGGTTTTGCAAGAAAGAGGGACATTTGAAGAAGGATTGTTTTACTAGGAAAAAGAAATTTGGTGATGAAGCTCAAGGTGAAGCAGGTGTAATCACATATAGTTTGATATACTCTGAGGCATTGAGTATGGATCAACAGAGCTGGAAGGACAGTTGGGTCATTGATTTAGGGTGCCCTTACCATATGACATCAAGGAAGGGATGGTTTACTGAATTTGATGAAAATGAAGCAACTATGATTCTGCTGGGTGATGATCATGTGATCGAATCAAAAGGCAGTGGTACTGTAATGTTGAATATACATGGAGGTACAATAAGGATGCTAAAAGATGTACGGTATATTCCCAGTTTGAGGAGAAATTTGATCTCTACTGGAACATTGGACAGATTAGGTTATAATCATATAGGTGGAGATTGTAAGATAAGCTTCTACATGAAGAACAAGCTCACATTAAGTGGAAAGTTACAGAATGGTTTGTACATTCTAGATGGTGAAACAGTTACTGCAGAAGCAAGTAATGCAGAAGGTTCAATGAGTAAAACATCGTTATAGCATAGTCGGCTTGGTCACATGAGCATAAATCATCTAAAAGTACTTACAGAGAAATGAATGATTGAGAAAAAAAAACATCAATGATCTCACATTCTGTGAGCATTGCGTTATGGGGAAATCAAAGAAGCTGAGCTTTAACATTGGAAAACATTCTACAGAAGATGTTTTGGGTTATGTACATGCAGATCTATGGGGCTCACCAAATGTGACTCACTCACTCTCAGGACAACAGTATTTTCTTTCAATAATTTATGACAAGACTAAGAAGGTATGGCTGATTTTTCTTTCAGCAAAGAGTGAAACTTTTGTAAAGTTTTGTGAATGGAAAGAACTAGTTCAAAATCAAGTGAACAAGAGAGTTAAAGTGCTTAGAACTGACAACGGTTTGGAGTTTTGCAATGTCAGATTTGATGATTACTGTAGGAAGCATGGCATTGAACATCATCGAACATGCACATATACTCTGCAACATAACAGTATTGCAGAAAGGATGAATCGAAAACTGATGGAGAAGGTGCGATGTTTACTTGATGAATCAGGTTTGGAAGAAAAATTTTGGACAGAAGCTGCTCCAACAACATCATATATAGTAAACCGATCACCAAGTTCAGCCATTGATCACAACATTCCTGAGCAGCTATGGTTAAATAGAAAGCCAGGATACAACCATTTAAGGAGGTTTGGATCTATAGACTATGTTCATCAAGACCAAGGGAAGCTTAAACCAAGAGCTTTGAAAGGTGTTTTTCTAGGTTATCCACAAGGTACAAAAGGTTATAAAGTGTGACTGTTGAATTCAGAAAGATGTGTTATCAGTAGAAATGTCGTGTTTTATGAGCAACAAGTATACAGAGACATTAAGGCTGATAGAAATGAAGCTGATCAAGATGTTCAAAGACAGAAACCAGAGAGAATTTTTTTTGAATTGGGTTACAAAGTTCAAAATGTTGTAAGGAACTCTGAAGAAGGTGGAGAAAGTTCAGAAATAGGTGGAGAAAACTCAGAGGGGAACAAGATTTCAGAGACAGAGATTATTGTTTCGGATGAACTGGAATCAGTAGAGACTCCTAGACCAGCTGAGAGAAGAAATGAGGAATATAATCTGGTCAGAGACAGATCTCGAAGAGAACAAATACCACCAGCTTGGTTAGCAGACTATACAAATATTGCTTTTGCATTGACAATATCTGAAGAAGTGGACATAGATGAGCCAAGGTGCTATCATGATGCACTGAAAAGCAAAGACTGGAGATTCTGGAAGGATGCAATGTCAGAGGAAATGGAATCAATGCATAAGAACATGGCATGGATCAGTGTTAATAGACCAAAGGATCAGAAGGTTCTGAGTTGTAGATGGTTGTTTAAGGTGAAACTAGGGATTACAGGGGTTGAATCAAAGAGGTATAAAGCGAGACTGGTTGCAAGGGGTTTTACACAAAAGGAAGCATTAATTACCAAGAAGTTTTTGCACCAGTGGTAAGACACATTTCGATAAGAGTTTTGATGTTAGTGGTAGTTGCCAGAGACTTAGAACTCGAACAAATGGATATGAAAACAACATTCTTGCATGGAGATTTGGAAGAGGTTGTTTACATGGAAAATCCTAAAGGTTACAGTCAGAATTCTAAAGGAGATAAAGTGTGTTTGTTGAAGAAATCACTTTACTGTTTAAAACAGGCTCCTAGGCAATGGAATAAGCGTTTCAATACCTTAATAACAGGTGAGAAATTTGTTAGAAGCAATCAGGACTCATGTGTTTATGTGAAGAAAATTGGATCTGACAACTATGCTTATTTGTTGTTGTATGTGGATGACATACTGCTGGCTGCAAAGCAAATGTCAGAGATCATTAAACTCAAAGAAATTCTCAGTAAAGAATTTGAGATGAAAGACATGGGAGTTGCGAGTAGAATTCTGGGAATTGATATTAAGAGAGATAGAAAGAAGGGTGTCTTAATGATGTCACAGACAGGGTATTCGGAGAAGGTGTTAAAACGTTTTCGAATAGAAGAATCAAAGATGGTTTCAACACCTATTGGAGCTCATTTTAAGTTGGCATCGGTTCAGAATGTTAAAGAATGCATTGATACAGAACAAATACCATACTTAAGCGCAGTGGGAAGTATTATGTATGCTATTATAGGGTCACAACTAGATTTGGCATATGGAATTGGACTTGTTAGCAGGTTTATGAGCAAGCCAAATGATGATCACTGGGAAGCTGTGAAATGGATGTTAAGATACATAAAAGGATCACAAAGTCTTAATCTGACATACACAAAGGGAGATGACTTCAAGGTTCAAGGATATGTAGATTCAGATTTTGCTGGGGACTTGGACAAAAGAAGATCGATAAGTGGGTATGTGTTTACAGTAGGAGGTAACACTGTGAGTTGGAAGTCCTGTCTGCGGTATGTGGTTGCTTTATCCACCACAAAAGCAGAATATATTGCTCTGTCAGAAGCAGTAAAGGAGGCTGTATGGCTCAAGAATTTGCTGAATGACATGGGATTTGAGCAAAGAAAAGTTAAGGTGTGGGGTGACTCGCAGTCAGCAATCAGTTTGTCCAAGAATAGGATGTTCCACGAGAGAACAAAGCATGTAGCAGTTAAGTATCATCACATTCGAGATATGATTGAAGATGACGAGGTTGAAGTTCTCAAGATTCATACCTCACAAAATCCTGCAGATATGCTCACCAAATGCATACATGTGAACAAGTTTTTAGCAGCTTTGAAGCTGCTGAAGCTGATCGAATGAACATGGGATCAGAATTGCCAGAGGTTAAGTCCAAGTAAGTGCAATTTACTTAGAGAAGAGAGGTTTGGAAAGTTGAAACAAGGTGGAGTGTTATGTGATTCTGTTTCAATTTCCGGTTTTCATTTAAATTTGAAGCAAACCAAGTTAATGTGAGGTTACAAAACAATTTGAACCAAAAGATGAAGACCCTTTATTCAAAACAGAAGGTTCCAAAGTCAAAAAGAAGTTGAGGGAAAAGCTTCTTCTTCGTCACTCTTCTGCGTTATTCTTCTTTGTCATTTTGTCTTAAATGGAGGTTCATGTTATTGTTGTGTTGTATTCGGAATTTGCTCTGTTCTTGAGCTGTAATCTTCTCTCTAGTAAATTGCCGGATTGAATCTGACCCCGGTGATGTAGCTCTCCTAATCCGAAGTGAAGACCGGGTAAAAATCTCTCTGTGTCACTCTCTTCAAAATACTTTCTTCAAATTCTGTTCTGAAAATCAAAATACAGGACCTTCATAGATAAATTAGGTGAGTTAAGTGAATGTTAAAATCTAACAGTAGTGTAAATGTATAATATTCATTTTGCCAAAGTAGCTTTGTGTAACGAGAATGTTTTTATAACTATATTTTAATAATATACACAATTCAGTTCAACACCGATCTTGAGTGCAGTGGCAAACCCATCGATTTTGGATAATGGATTTACAAGATACTGTTGTCTTGTTGATGGATCTTAAAAATATTATATCTTTGTTTATGTTTAGGACAATTATACTTTCTAGATTTTATGAAAAGATATATATGAGAGCTCGTGAAATTATAAAGACTCTTTTGATTGACGACAAATTATATGCGTATTTTGCAGTTGCAAATGATGAATCATCGAAACGAATTGTTGGCGTTTACTTTATTTTTAAGATTTTACAAGATTAAAAGTTAATTTATATAATTTTTCCATATATCTTTGACTCACAAAACAAACTTCCTCACTAGTAATATTGGAGGATAGTTTGTGATTCAATTTTTGTAAACTTCTCACTGGTCTTATTATCTCTAGTGAAATCTAAGTTGACAAAAGAAAAAAGCCACGTAACTCAACATGATGAACATAATAGTTTGTGCTCGTACAGTATTGTTATCGTGTTACATCTGGTTCAAACATTTAATGACGAGGATTATAGATGTAAATGGGTCTAAAGGGGCTTTACAGACCACGACAAAAAAAAAGGAAGGGCTTTACAGACTGATGGGTAAAAGCTATTGGCGGAAGCGTTGGAACGATTTCGAGCAGCAACAGCACACGTGAGTCTCTCATCAAACGTATCTCATGTCCTGTCCTAACCTTATCCACAGTTTCTACTCTTCTCCCCACGCTCCTTACCCCTCGCGTGTTTCTCACCTTCTCACTTTGTTTCCTTCTTCATCTAAATTTGGATATTCCCTTTTTTCTTTTCTTATTTGCCAATCGTTTTTCACTTATTCTTAATTTTTATTTTTCTACTTGTATATTTTTTTCCTTTCTATCTTTATTATTACTATATTCACATAAAGTCTAAATCAAAAATGTTCAAAGAATTGTATTTACTTACATAGATATTATTTTATTTTCCATATAAATAGAATTATGTTTTTTCAAATAGTATTAACCAAATTTAAACAAGATAATTAGTTGTTCTTATCGAGATGATTTTATTACTAAGCACAATAGTTGATCATTTTCAAGTAGATTCGTCTTTGTAATGAAGACGACGCGCCTCGATATAGCGCGTGGGATAAAATTGTCGGTCAAGGAGAAAGCCACGTCATCTCCACCTTGCTGCTGCTCCGTCAAAAGTCGTACAACAAAATGTCATCAGACATTTTTATTATCTTCTTCAATTATTATATCAATTAATCACCTAACCTCAATTTTTAAAATTAAATAAAAGAAATTTCCCTTTCTTTTGCTTCTTCTTCTTCCTCTTCTGTCTTTTGATTCTTCTGAATCGGTTCATGTCGTTAATCTTTTTTCCGACCTTAGATTCTCATTTTCCTTCGGGAATCTGACATTTTTCAGAAAAAATCTTTCAATCCAGAGAACCATAAGGATCAATATGGATGAGACTTATGAAGATCTATTGTATTTCATGAAGAACCCAAATTTTACAGAGACATTCATCGACATCTTACTATGCGCAGTTCCGATTTGGCTGGCCATCATGATCGGGCTCTTAATCGGATGGTCTTGGCGTCCAAGATGGACCGGTTTGATCTACCTAGGGTTCCGTTCGAAGCTTCGGTTTCTATGGACTGCACCGCCTGGATTTGGTGCTCGTCGGCTTTGGCTTGCTTTCACGGCTCTCTCTGCTTTCTCCGTTTGCCGTACCATCTGGTCAAGGAACGACTCTAGAGTCAATAAATCGTCGGCGACCGGTTCAGCTTCGTCGCAGACGCCTGTCGAAGACAGTCTTCAAACTGATGAATCAGGATTAGTCTCGAGGTGAGTATATTGCAAGAACCAATTATGTAAGTTAGATTGAGAAGATATACAAGTTTAGTTCTCTGTTTTAAAACGGAACTTTTACTTCCATTTAGCTACAAAGGGTATTGCAATGACATTGGCAAAAGAAACGGTTTTTCTTTTTTAATTTTTGATTTTGCATTGAATGATATATTACCTGAGAGAAAATGGGCTATGGATTTTGCAGAGGTGGCAATGACACAACGGAGGATGTTGTGACAGAGAATGATTTAGAGCATCTTTTAAAGCTGCTTGAAGTTGGAAATGAAGCTATGGAATGGCAATCCATGATGGATAAGACTACTCCAAATATGAGCTATCGGGCTTGGCGTCATGAGCCTGAGGTAATCTATATTTTAAACTCTTCCTTTTCGTACCCACTTCCTGAATCATGCAAGTCAAGGAACATGCCAAGTCATTGAGTAGTTGAAAATAGATGAAAATTTTAGATAAGTGTGAATGACTTTTGCCTAAGAGACCTGGTGTTAGATTGTTAGCTCAGTGTTGTAGTGGTTTATATTATAGGTTCCCAAGAAGGAGAAAATGTTCTTTGGGATGGTTATGGACGATCATATTTCAATGATCTAACCATTCTGGTTTAAGTATTAGCTTCGCTTTGGTTTCTTATCGCCATGATATGATGCACTTCTGTATTTACTCCTGTGTGTGGTACTTTTTATGTTTATGTACTAGTAACTGTTCTTTAGATATATAGAACTGAGGGTTATGAAGTATAAAACATTTTCTATTTAATCGGTGTTTTTAGCCTGAAAGGTTGTATTGTTTGTCAGACAGGTCCTGTTGTTTATCGGAGTCAAACGGTGTTTGAGGATGCAACTCCAGATGTTGTCAGGGATTTCTTCTGGGACGATGAATTTCGACCTAAATGGGATTTTATGCTTGCCAACTTCAAAACTTTGGAGGAAGACACTCAGACAGGAACGATGATTGTTCAGTGGAGAAAAAAGGTTTGTGGACTGTTAAGACTTCAGTTATCTTAATAAACGAAATCCCTCATTAATAACTGTTGTCATTACTAAATTCTTTTGCCTGCAGTTTCCCTTTTTCTGTAGTGACCGAGAGTATATCATTGGTCGGAGAATATGGGAATCTGGAAAGAAGTTTTACTGTGTGACAAAGGTAATGACATGCTTCGGTAACTTGCTTTTACGTTTCATGGATCGAAGTCTGTAGCATTCATCTGTAGGGGAAAGAAAATCTTAGTTTAGCTTTGAGGATTCTAAATGCCTGAAAAAAAATCCGGAAATAGGTCCATTATCTCGTCTATTTCTATTAAATCTCATTCCATTATAAGTGAAAAACATTGGTCAAATAATGATAGATTCAACTCTTTACATATATAGCAGATCCAACTGTACATCTCTAGTCGAGGCATTTTGTGAATGATAATGCAACACTTGTCTATGTTGTAGGGAGTTCCTTATCCAGCTCTACCAAAGCGTGATAAGCCGAGGCGTGTTGAGCATTATTTCTCTAGTTGGGTTATCCGAGCTGGTAAGCCTTCTGATGTGCAAGCCTTTGTTCTTTTCTAAGGTGGCGTATAGTTTGATTTTGAAGTATATACAAAAAACTGCAGTTGAATCCCGAAAAGGAGATGGACAGCAGATGGCTTGTGAAGTATCGCTAGTCCACTACGAGGACATGGGAATCCCAAAAGACGTAGCAAAGTTAGGCGTTCGTCATGGCATGTGGGGAGCCGTCAAGAAGCTAAACTCTGGTTTACGAGCCTACCAAGCTGCCAGAAAATCAGGGTCAAGTCTATCCCGGATCGCCCAGATGGCAAGAATCACCACGAAACTGAACATGGATTCTACAGAATCACCGATAATAGATGATGGCAGGAGCAGAGCAATAGACTATGCAAGGAGACAACGTGACCATTTGAGAATGGACTGGAAATGGTTCGTTGTAGGAGGTGTCGCATTGGCTTGTGGCCTTCACACTGGGGTCATTGGTAAGGCTTTATTGGCTGGAGCTGGCCAGAGACTTGCTCGTAGATGAAAGAACTTGTCGTATTCGATTATTAATCTTTCCCTTGACAGAAAAGAGAAACATATAACTAAGAATAATGTATTTTTCTTGCAACTCCAATGAGAGAAGGGCATGTGGTTTTGATGGTGAACAATGTAGAATAGAAGCTTTAAGCTACGGAGTTTAAATTATTTGAGTCTTATCTTGTTTCAGTGGAGTGAGATATGTATTCTATGAATCTACAGAGCTCCTAAAAGCTTAGATCTTTGCATGTGACACATTTAGTATCTTCCTCACTGCATTGATCAGAGAAATATATGTCAAAACTCGTGCCCACAAGCCGTTCTTTACTACCTCTTATGGTTGAAGATGAAGTCAATCGTTCTGCTGATCTACAGAGGTTGTTTCATGACTAAACTCAGTGTCTGATTTATATAAATCCCAGAGTTCATCATCTGAATCAAATCCAACATTTGTTTCAGATAGTGAACCCGTGGACTGAATTTCACCTACTTCGCCATCTTCTCTGTCTCCGTATAAACCTACATACATGTCATCTCCTCCACCCTACGACAGCCGAAAAGCACAAGGGAATGTGAGAACTCATAGACAAAATGAATATTAGTGAAAATTCAAGACTATAAGTGATCATAAGTAACACGCATCATACATCCGTTTCTTCGGTCCCCTCGGTTGAAGAATAAGCCATGTCAAGCTTGTCATATAACGCTTCATCTCCCTTGTCTTTAACAAGTTTTACTTGTTTCTGACAGAACGGAACGGATTAAGGCTCTCGCGTTAGCTAACATTGCAGAACAATTAAAAAACGCAATTTTTGTTGGACTGGTAAATGATACAGATAAATAGATCCATACAATTTCAGCTCTCAGCTGCTCTGATCTTGCCTGTATCGCCCCAATGTGTTTGACAAGAGCCTGTTGAATGCAAAGCATCCAAATAGGGAAGCAAACTAAGCGTTAGCCATTGTGGTGTAATTATTACTTGATTAGACTAAAGTGTTGTCATAAGCGTTAGAAAATTTGATAAGCTTCCACTCTCATGTTTTCTGGATTTAAGCTTGCAGATTTTGAGATCAACAAACGTTGTTGCATAAGTTTATCCCGAACCTCGCGTCTTTGGAGTTCAAGAGAACGTGCCAAAGCTTTCCTCTTTGTCAAGAGGTTTTTAGGCCTCAATGTGGAAGGACGCTTATAGTCTTTTCCTCCGTACACGATAATGGCATATCCTTTGGAAATCTTGTCAACAGAAACCAGAATACCTCCACTCTCGGCTTCAAGGGCTATTGCCACTTTCATCGCACCCTCAAAAGTTTTAGCCTTCACAAGAATCTTGATCAGCTCCCGGTATTTCCAGTGCAAGTGCATGTTCTCCACTGTCCCATCAAACAACCCTTTCCGACCTGAAGCAAAGCAATTAATTCAAGTTCCTCAGATAGTCCACATTCTGGAGAACACATGTCAAACATAAATCAGCCTATACATTGCTAAAAGATAGTTTACCAAGAAGTAAGAACGCCTTTATTTTCAATCCAAGCTTTTGGAACATAAATCTCTCTTCCTCGGTTATGCCCTCAACGTATGTTCTCTGCTCTGCTGGCTTTAAAGATTCCTCCACCTTGGCTTAAGCCCGTTCAGCTTTAAGCAGCTTTTTCTCAGCCTAGAAGGGTTTATTGAAAAGTTATAATCCACTTAACTCAAGGAGCAATCTTTTAAATCAATACGTGAAATAAAACTTGACTAGTATGTGAAGGTCAAGTCAGGAACTCACAAATGCAAGTTTCCTTTCCAACGTCCTGACAAGTTTTGCAGACCTCACTTTCTCAACCTCCTTTATCATTTCTTCCACATTATCATGTTCATTCAAAATCTTTCTCCACTGACCAGTAGCATCAAGGGTTTCTCCAAGAGTACCGGCAGATATGACGTTCCCATTAGCTTTAATACTTGGGGGAACAAGAGCAGGAGATGCTTTTAGACGTGTCTGTTCCTCTTCATCTTGCAAAGTCCTTGCAAGGTTTTCTTTAGCTTTAATACTTGGGACAACTAGAGCAGAGGACGCTCCTAAACATGCTTGTTCCTCTTCGTCTTGCAAAGTGCTTGCAAGCCTGTCCTTCTCCACCAATGCTTCAGCTACTTCGTCTGACAAAAAACTCTTACCTCTGTAGACAACCAAGAAGTCTTTGTTTCTAGAGAGCAGCATACCTTCAGTCAGTCTCTGCAGTCACTTACCAAGATTCAGCATCATATATAGACACCTTCAAATTTATTCTAGATATATCAACATTAATGTAAAACTACAGTATCTTTGCATGTTAGTCAACTGTGAAACCTTATTACCTTAATGTCCTCAGCCATTCTCTCATTGGTAGTCAATTGTACACCACGTTTAAGGGCAACCTTGGCAATCAAACTCTTTTGCCATAACTTAACCATTGGTGTGGCCAAACCTTGTAGGTAGGGTTCTGACTTTGAGTAAAAAAATCCGGCCCGACCCAAATCCAAAAGAAACCCGTCTAAAAAATATCAAAATAAAAAAATCCAATAAGATTTAAAGTCTTATTAAGACTACTCCGAAAAAATCCAGTAATATATGAGTTTTATATGGGTACCCTCCTATAAAAGAGAAAGAATTACGATAGTAAAGATAGTTCAAAATAGTATAGAGTAAAAAAAATGAGGAAGAGAGTAAAAAAAGAGAGAAAGTAAAAAGAGAAGAGAGAGTAAAAAGAGGAGATAATCGAAAGAAGAGAGTGAGTAAAAAGAGGAGAGAGAGTAAAAAGACAGAATGAAAAAAATAAGAAAAAGTAAAAAAGACTAGAGATAGTAAAAAAGAGGAGAGAGAAAAAAAAGAAAAAAAAAAAGGAGAGAGAATAAAAAATGAGAGAAATTAAAAGAGGAGAAAGAATAAAAAAAATATGCGAAAGAATAAAAAAATATGAGAAAGAGTAAAAATGAGAGAGATTGTAAAAAGAGAATAAAAAATAAAAAGGAGAGGATAATAAAAAAATGGGAAATAGTAAAAAAAGATAAAGAGTTAAAAAGAGGAGGGAATATATAATCGAAAACTCATTGAGTATCTATTATCTAATGGATATACCCGAAAAAACTTATTTATTATGGGTAATACCCAATTTAAACCCTTTTTTTTTAATTGAAATAAAATTTTGGGTTTTATTTTTTTTGGATTTAAGGTACCCAGTGGGTAAAAACGTACTTGTAACATCCCTAGCCGTCTACTTCGACCTGTACGTCAACAGAAAATCTCACTCTTCAAAGACCTTAATTAAGCTCTACAAAAGGTCATGAAGGAAATCCAATACCTAATGCAAAGTGTGGAAGAAGAACTGTGGCAAATGTTTTCAAAGCAGTTGCCTCCATTGTTCCCAGAGTTGATCTCACTCCGTAAGCAAGTACCCTGAAAGGGGCTTCGTAACCAGGAACAATCCCTGGAAGCAAATCAGCATCAACAGGTAATGGATAACCTCCCTGCCAGTCTGTCTACCGAGGACCAAGACCCTCTAACAGTGCATTTATTTCATCTTCATACTCAACTTCTTGTGGAGACGTCCTGTCTTCATTTCCCACAACCGTTGTCTCCTTTTCTAGCTGCTGAGGAAGATACACTTGTTGAACACTATGATCCACTTTACTTGTACTTGGATTCAAAGAATATGGTGATGTCTCCGCTCTTCTGTATATTTGCCTGTTCAGGTTCCTTGATGCATCTTCATTCTTGTTACCTTTGTCTTTGTACAAGGTGATAGAAGTCCCCGACCTCCAAATCACCACAGCCTGAGTAACACCTGCGCCCCTAACTCTCATCTTGCTCTTTGTTCGAAACATCACATTCCTCAACCTGTTTAGCTCTGATTCTGAAAGACTCATCTCCGCCAGAGAGTATCTACTCTCCTTCTTGGCTGTCCACTCTCCATTTACCAGCTCCGTCTTCTCCTTAGATTTTACCTTCTCCCAAGGAAACTTAACTTCTCCATTGCTTCCAAAGCCACCAAATGGTGATTCCTCCGAGAATCCACCTCTTCCTTCTTCAACATAGAATCTATCTTCCATTGCCCTTTTTTCAATCCTTCTCTCTTGTTCAATTTCCTTATCCTGAAACTGATCATCGTCTACAAATCCATAACTTTTCAATTTCTCCACAATTCTATGCATGGTACTAGTACTCCCACCAATACGTCGACTAATGTTCTCACCACTTGTGACTCCTGAATCCGAAATAAATATTCGATGATTCAACACTGTCTCCGAAGATCTAAATTGACACTGCTTCTGGGTTTTGTTCCAATTATCATTCCTACTACTAATACTAGCTTCACACGATAATCGTTTAACCTTTTTCATACGAGAGAAACCGAATTTCCTCGACGTAGCACCATTTCGGGAACTGAGTGAAATCGATGAATAGATGGTTCCATGGAACTTGCACAAGGAATTTCCCAACGAACCGAAAATTTTAGCCGAAGCTGTCGTTGTTACAGCTGTTGGGCAAAAATGGCGACTAGAATTCATCGTTATTTCTGATTAAAAATACTCAATTGGGTACTAACAGAAATACTATGATTCAAATAAAAAATTTCAGCTTTTTTAGCTACGAAGCTCTCACTCTCTGTTATCCATGGCGGGGAATGATGTTCGAGATAATATGAGGGTTGTTTGGATACGGGACTCCTTGGATACGTGGTTTATCACGGAACCAGGCCAGGAATAATCCCTTTTACAAACTTGGCCCAAATTGCGCATAATAGAAGCTCACAAGTAAGTATTGCTAAAATGCGCTAGATGACAATTGTATCAAAAGCCGAGTTTTGGTAACATGCGCGCTTTGTGACTGGATCCATTTTCTGCAGTCAAAAAAGTTTTGCAGAGAAAAGAGTATAAATCTCTTTCATGTGATATTCTCTTTGCTTGTACGATCACTCGGCTCCTTTGAAATATCGAATTATCTTCTCAAGGTTAGGTTTTCCACTCGCTTTCGTTTCGTGAGCAAAATTCAAATTTCCCTTGTTCTTACCTTCTTGGTGATGAAATTGTAACATGCACAGACCTCGTCTGTAAATTGCTCTCTAATTTTGTTATGAATGGAGAGAGAATCAAAGAGCGGGAGGGGGAGAGTATAGTGGTAAAGGGAATCGATTTGATTATCAAAATTTTGAAAAATAGAGGGAAAAATTTAAACTTTTTTTATTTTAGGATGTCGGGTTTCGCTATAAACGAAGTTGTAGTAACATCGAAATCTGTGTTTTATTTACTGTTTGTTGTGCCTATTTTGTTGTTATTAATCAAAAAGAGATTTTTGTAGCCAGTTCGTGTCGGAATCATAAACTAATGCCTGAGTACCTGGAAGGTTATTGTGGTTTTACTGAGAAGAAAAACAAAGAATCTTCTTCTATCCTGTTAAGCTCACTTCAGAGTGTGTGATGTTCTCGGAAATTGTTGACTTCTTCTAGTCGCTGCAGCTTAGATTTATCTTTTGTGATGTTTAATGTAAATTAGCAGTTTCAATTTTGAGTACTTTGCTATGAACTTTGTCTCTTGGTTGATTCCTTTGGGCTGATCTAGAATTTAGCTGATTAGTAACTCTTAACAGCTCTAAGTTATATGCAGATACCATAAAAGAAGTTAAATGCTTTAAGTTCAACTTATGCTGCCATTACAAAATTTGGTTACTTGTGGCTACTCTCTGACCTGCTTGTTAACTGCGTTATAATCTATATTGAGGCTTTATGGTTCTCGTTTACAGCGGTTTATGTGACCCTTTCTACTTGTGTCTGTTTCTTGTGATATGATTTATCCTTGAACTAAGAGCCTCCTGTGTTTCTTCAGGGTATAGCTGAAAAAGATGTTTTCAGATGTAGAAATGGCACGGGTTGTGGCTATATCTGCCAAACACTTGAATGTCCATTCGCTGGATCGACATATTCTACGTAGACTACTCCAAGATCTATTAAATGAGACAGCATGCAGGGAACATGGATTCTACCTTGGCATCACAGCCCTAAAAAACATATGTATCAACAACGACAATGAATACAATCATCAATCGCAGATCCTCACATTCCGAGTCTCATTCACATGCCGCACATTCTTACCTGCAAGAGGAGATTTCATGCAAGGGGTTGTAAAACATGTGGCTTCGAACGGAGCTTTTATTATGTCAGGACCACTCAGATACGCATACCTTTCAATAACGAAAATGCCAGATTACCATTATGTTGAGTCACAGTTAGAGGGTAAGGAATCGTATTTCCAGAAAGATGATCTCTCCAAGATTGCTGTTGGAGTTGTTGTGCGATTTGAGGTGCTGGCTGTGCGGTTTAAGGAGAGACCACACAATAGAAAGAATGATGTTTTCGTTCTTGCGACTTTGGAAGGCAACAATACACTTGGTCCCATTTCTCTTGCAGGGTCGGATGAGCCATATATGTGATTTGTTGTAACCAACCGTTACGCCAAAGTTGAAAAGTCTTTAAATCTTTTTTAGTTTAGAGGCTAGTCTCAGTGCCATTGGGTTCTTCCGTGTTTGTCATTGCATACAGGTGAACGAAGTCATCTCTCTTAAATTTTAAACGATGTTCTCATGAAATTGATGTAAAGATCTTGGGGTATCTTAGCTACTTAATGTGTAACTAAACAGAACACTGAGATTCATCAGAGATTCTAAAGGCAAGTTTATTGAGACTGAGAACCAATAGACTGAAATAGAGTAAAGATTTCAGAAATGAAATTGTAAGGAAAGTATTGATAATGGCAAACAGATCATATGCAATAACTATCAGACTTTTCAACCATGGGGCCGATTGGTCTGCCATGACAAACTATCATCACTCCAAGCTTGGAGAAAGATGCAAAACACCTATCAAAGTTAAACTTGCTTATTGTGACCCGGTCCGGAATCTGGCCACTCCATCTTCACTTGTTCATGGTTTAATCTCCAAAATAAACCATGGTTAGTTTGTGGCGCTTTCAATGAGATCTTGGCTCCAAGAAAACCTTAACAACCCCTCTATCATCAGATCTACTCAAGCTATGAAAAGTTTTGGAATATGATATTTTTATATTTAGTTCCAAAGTATATACTTTAACAAACTATTTTTAGTGGTTAGGACCAAAGTTCACACTATGATCCAGCTACGTCCAATCAGAGGATCTTCTCTCGTGGACCAAAACCTTCCTCATCTATTGTAAGTAGCTAAACAAGAAAAAATACATTTGTAAATTACAATCAAAATGAATAGTTTTGGTATTAAGTACGAGAGGAGAAGAAAATCTTCCATGGTTGTGAAATTAGCTTTCTTTGGTGATTGAATCTTGAATTGCAGATATCATAACAAAAGTCGTGAAGTTGGAAACAGTTATCAAGATGTGAGGTCAACTTCGAATATATTTTGCATTATTTCGAAATACTTCTTCGTAACATTACATTACTCCATTTTGTATTATCCATGGCAGGGAAACATGGTCGCGATAATATCGAAAGATTGTTCAGATACATAGTAACTAGACCAAGAATATTAATAAAAAAAAGAAAAGAAATCTAGACCAAGGATACATACCTTTTTCTTTTCTTTTTCCAAAGCTAAAATATCCATCATATTAAATATTTTAGCCAATTCAGCTCAGTTCCACATATTCCATAATTCATTTTATCATTTACGTATACAATAATTTTACAATTCCAAAACTTTTTTCTTATTTAACTTATTGACTAATATTCAAAAAATTTTTAATTATAAACAAAAAACTAAATATATTAATAAGTTTTTCTAACAGAGTGGTCTAAGATAGTGTATTTC